>JAMXBC010000688.1:0-15361 GCA_024138005.1 Lumnitzera racemosa | reverse complement strand
TAAAAAAAGGAAAAGATGGATGGTTTTGGGAAGAAATGGTTTTAAAATGGGGGAGATTTAGTGGTTTCTTTGCGTGGTTTTTGGGGGAAAAATGGGGGGAATGGGTAGTTAAGATAATGACAATGAGACAAGAAAAAGAAAAGTTTTGATTTAAGTTTTCATTTGGGAAAAATTTGGTTGTCCTCTTTTCTTGTTGAACCAAAAAAAAGGAAGAAAGAGTGGTCGTTTTCCCTTTTTTTTTAACATGAAAGGTCTTAGGCTTAGGTGTAAATTAGGATGGTACAATGGTTGGGGGGGTTAAATTTAAAAAGGGAAAATTAAAAAAGTGGTTGACTAGTTACAATATTATTATGTTTTGTTAGTAGTGATTAGTAAAAATATTGTAATTGTTTTAAACTAATTTTTAAGGGAAAAAATATAATCAAAAAATAACTAACACCCTTATTTTCTAAATATATTGGCCACATGTAAGTGGGTAAAGGGTTTAAAATTTAAAATTTTTTTTTGTTTTTTTAATTTTAAATTTGGTTTAATAAATTTAAATTATTGTTTTTTTAAAATTTTTTTTTATTTTCGTTAGGTTTTTAAAAAATTTCTGTATTTAGCAATAATTTTAAAAAAACTAGGGTTTTACTAGTAGAAAGATAAATTTTAAGGTATTCTAATTTTAAAGGGTTTTTTTTTTAATTCAATTTTTAAATTAATTTTTTTAAGTACACTTCTAAAGTTTGGGGTCTTCTTTGCTATTGGTTTTTCAAATTTTTTATTAAAAACTTTTCATATTCTTCAGTTCAAATTAAAAATTAGCGATTTTAAATTTATTCGATTTTGTTTTTTTGGGAAATATTTAGGCACTTAAGTTTGACTCAATCCCATTAAAAATTTTTTTAGGGTCTACAAGCGGGTACTGAGGTGACAATTTAGTAAGTATTAAATTGAAAATTAAAAGGTTGAGGTGTAAATTGAATTTTTTATAAATTTAGTTGCATTTACTACAGAACCCTTTTTCCCAAGCATTTCAAAAAACGTGTAATAGTAGAAAGGGAAAAAATCCATTTTGGGGTTTCAACTTTTAAACATTTAAAAATTTGGAAAAAAGAAAGAGTAAAGAGAGCTTAAAATAAGGAGTAATATCTATTATGAAGATTGCTTGTGTTTTTGCCATCTGGCATTTGTTAGGGGTATTGATGGTTCTTTTGCAAGGCAAGACAAGAAGAAGAATCGAAATAAAATTGGGTCTCTTACTTGTAAAATTTAGGCCTTATGAATCAAGTGCCCTTTTCAAATACATTTCTTAGAGAGGGGTATGGGGTTGTCTTTTTTATTTAGACAAATTCCCTTTTAGTGGTGTTTTGTATTGTTTTGGATGTGCTACTCACTTTTTTTTAGAAAAACATTCGCAGGGAATTCCCTTTGTTGCCTTTATTGAAATGATTTATTTAAAGCACTAATACATGCTGGAAAAGGTTTTGGGGTGGCCCTAAGTGTTCAGAAAAATGCTAGATTTTTCCCTCGATTGCAAAACTAAACCCCCATCTTTGATAAGGAAACATTGGCAAGGTGGTCAAACATTTTTTAATTGTAGGTCACATTGCAACTGTTTTATCTATGTCTCACATCTTGTTTGACCAATTACAATGCACTGTGCAAGCAAATGTGTAAGATTTAGTAGTAGATTAGGAACGATGTCTGAAGATTTCTTATGGAGGTTGTAGCAAAAAGTTTGGTTTTCTTTCTTTTTTAGCCTAATTAACATAAATTTTAGTTATATAAAAAAAAGTTTTATTAAAAAAAAATTTTTAAAAAAAGAAGTTCCACTTGATAAAAAAAAAAAAAAATAAAATTAAGGTTCATGGGTAAATAGACCATAATTTTGCTTTTAAATCAACTTTTTGAAGAAATAATATAAAAAAAAGAGAATTAAAAAAAAGCTGATTAGAGGTATTTTATAAAACTTAGAAGTTTCCCTAAAAGAAATCAAAGGGAAATTTTCTTAATGGGCTTAAATAGGTATTCAAATAAATTAGGGTTTTTTTTTTTTTTGGAAAAGGGATAAAATATGGTAAAGCACGTACGATTTGATTATAGTTCTGTTAAAAAGATTTGTTCTTATGGGGCTAGATTACAAATACAACTATTTCTTTTTATTAATAGTAAATTTGATTTAAAAAACCAAAAAAAAAAAATACAACTAAAGACTAAATTAACAAAAAACGAGATAACTAAAGAAATTAAACAAAAAAAAAAATTAATTAAAAAAATTTCAAGATTTAACTGTTTTAGATCTTACTTTCCTTAAAATTTATAAGCATTTCTACAAAAAAAAATTTAAAAATTAATCTCTAATTTCTTTAACTTAGGAAATTCTCTGATAAAGTTAAGATTTTAAATTCTATTAATCTCAATTTTGATCCCTATTAGAATTTTTTTCAATAGCTTAATTAAAAATTATAGTAAAAAACAAGATTTTTTAAAGTAAAAAATTAAAGATCGGAAATTTTGCAACTTCCCTTTTAAATTTGCAATAATCTTCTAAATTTATGCTTATTTCTAACATACAAGAAATTTCTTGATTTCTTTACATATATCAATATTAGATTAATCCCTTAAAAAATTAATAAAGCAAAAAAGGAACACATATTAAAATCAAATTTATCATTAGATCTAATAAAAAGCATCACAGGGGCAACCTATTTTTCGCAAAAAAAATAAAATGAATTTATACGCTAATCAGGGGGAAAGGATAATCTTGAATTAAATTAAATGATATGGTGAATAAAAGCCTTTAAAAACCCAAAAAAAATCTTTTGAATCTTGAAGTTAAAAACTCACTTTCTTATACATTTTTATCCTTGGCTCTCAAAAATTCATATAAAAAAAAGTATAAAAAAAGTCCTTAACGAGGCTTTTTTTTTGTATGTGATTTTTCAATTCTCTATAAGTGATTGGTAAAGGGAAAAAATTATGTCTAATTATGCCCCTACTTTTCCCAAATCTTCAAAAAATCAACAAATCTTTTCAAATTTGCTACAAACCAAAAACTGAGACATAGTCTATTCCCAAGTATTTTCATTTTTGTATACTACTCTGTTAAAAGAAAATCCCCCCTTAAAATAATCATGTCCTGTTAGTCGCTTTAAAAATTCATAATTTTTAATTAATTCAAATTTTAAGTAAGTTTTTTTTAAATTTTCTCTTTTTCTTAAAAAAGAACGTCCCAAAACCAAAAAAAAAAAAAATTTATTTAATTAAGTTCATTTTTTTAAAATAGATAAAAAAATGCTAAATTTATTTAAAATAAACTAGTCAAAAAGAGCTTTTAAAGGGGAAAAAAAATTTTTTTTTTTAAATTTGGGTCCCGAAGTGCCTATATACCCGCGAAGTGAGATCGAGCCTACATAATTTTTAAATTAAAAAAAAATTTTAGTTTTTTTGGGGTTTTTTTTTATTTTTAAAAAACTCTTTTTTCTTTATGTTTTTTAAAATTTTTTTAAATTTTGGGGAAAAAAAGGGTTTGTTTGGTCTTTTATTTTTTTTTTTTTTTGGGAAAAAACATTTTATGTGAAAGAAAAAAAATTTTGGAAAAAAAAGCCTATTTTATTTAAAAATCCCTTTTTCATAAAAACATAAAGGAAATTATAAAAATTGTATTTATAGAAAACAAGTACATTATATTATAACAGCCATTTTTAAAACTAAATTTTGCAAATTAACAAGTAAATAATACTCAACAGGTTTTACCAACCACTCATAAAGAAAACCAATAAATAATTTTATTTTTTAAAATACTAACCCAAATTTATTTTTAAATTTACCAATGAGTGCAGCTAAAAGCAAATAAAATGGCAAAAAGCAAATTAAATTAATAGTACATAAGGCTCCGATTTATTCATTGAAGCAATTTTAACTAAAAACCCTTAAAAAAGCTAAGTATCTGTTAAAACAAACATAATTTTTTATTAAAGCCCAAAATGCAAAAAACGTAATTATTTAAAGTTGAATATGAAAGACCCAATTGTTAATAAAAATCAATTAAAAATAATATAAGTAAATGGAATTTTTTTAACATTCAATATTAAATACATTCAAAATCATTATCCAAGTGAAACATAAAAAAAATGTTAAAACACATTTTTATTTTTTTTTCATAATTTTTCCTTTTTTTTATTTTTTAAACAAGAAATGTTTAAAATTTATTTTTTTCTATTTAAAAAAAGGGGATGAAGTGCAGCAAAAAAAAGGAAAAGGGGGGGGGGGGGGATGAAGAACTTTTTCCCCCAGGGCAACAAATAACGATAGTTCAATGTATTTTGACTAATTCTCCTGTGAGGTCAATGGCTTTTAACCCTAAAACCCAAAAGTTCAAGTCTCCTTCTCAATTTTTGGAAAACCAACAAATGCCTCTTAATTTTTCTAAAAAATTTAGTTTGATATAAAGAAAACCCCAAAATCATGTTCAAAAGTCTAAAATTTAAATTTTTTTAAATCCAAAGGGGAAAATTTAAACAAACCACCCATTAACCTTATTATGGGGAATGTAAAAAATTTCACTATTTATTTCGGATAGTTTGCTTTATAATGAGAAAAATGGAAGGAGAGTGTGGTTTTAGCTGGAAGACCTAAAAAAAAGAAAGTTACACCATAATTTTGGTGATTTTTTTTATACTTTGGAGTTCAATGAATGGTGATAGAAATTTCCATTCATGGAAGGGTTCAATTTGATGGTTTTAAACAAACTTAAATGTACATCTTGATTCTTACTAAATTTTGAAAAAAAATTTTACTTGTTTTTCACAAATTTAAAGGGAAAAAAAAAGATGCATTTTGGAAACAGTATGTTTTGCATTTTCTATTAAGTATCTAAAGGGATTTATAAGAATATCTTCAATTTTTCTAACTAAAAAAATTAGTCAAAACCTTTATTCCTTTACTTGATCTTTCTTTTTTTTTTCAATTTTTCCCTTTAAAAATATTCAAAAGTTGGACTGTATATAAAACAATTTATGTTTGATTATTTCCTATTTTGACCAAAAAATTTTTTTATGACAAAAAAAAAGTAGAAGTCAGGTAAAAGTATTGGGGGATACTTGCTATTTTTAAATTTTAAAAAAAATTTAAGCTTTGTTTTTAAACAAGTTAAGCAAGAAAGGAAAATGAAAAAAGGGCCATGCCAGTGGATTGGTTGCTTCCAAGTAACCACACGTGCACCCATCAACCCAATGGTGGCCAAGGATTATGCCACGTAGCACCCATACTGGTGGCATTAATACCTTTTAAGGTATACGTGCCCTCTTTTATTTTATTTTTTTTTTCCCTTATTTTCTTTTCCTTTTCCTTTCCCCTTCATCCGATTCAACCCTTTCCCTTTTTTGAAAAATTTTTTCTTTCTTCTTATTTTCTCTTCCTAGTCTGACTTTCATCTTATTTCTTTTTTTTTTTTTTTTTTTTTTTTTTACTCTAATAAGGCAAATTAAAATTTTTAAAACTCAAAGAAATTACATTTCATACTTCAAATGTAAAGACAAATAAACTAAAAAAAAATATTTTCAAAATCTATCAAATTTTTAACAAAATTAGGAACCCCTTTTTTACGCAAGTTCAACTTTTTATTGAAATTTCAAATGGCAATAAATATTCATTTTAACTCAAATTGAGTTACCTTTTAAAGGGCATGATCTTTTGGAAAAAGGGGATTTTCAAAATTTTTCAAATGGACTCCCGCGTGATGATTTTTCCCCTTTTTTTTTATTTTGGACTATTGGGTTGTAATGATTGCCCCTTTTTATTTTTTGGGAAATACGGGTTTTCTCTTTTTTAATTTTTTTTCTTATTTTTATTTTTTTATGTTTTTCTTAAATTTTTTTAAATTTTTTTATATTTTTCAGTCTTTTCCTTTTTTATATTTTTCTATTTTTACTCTTTTTCCAAAAAAAAAGAGATTTTAAGTAGACATAGAATAAGGGGGAAAAATAAAATGTTATAACCGCCTTTTTTTTGATGAAATTTGGAGAAAACTTTACCAAAAAAATGAAAAAAGAGACTCCCTTTTTTACCCATTGCAAGGAAAAGAGTTGAAAAAAATTCTTGATAAAGTTTAAATGAGCTATCTATTTAAAAAAAGTCCCTTTTTAAGTTTTTAACAAACGGGAAAAAAGGTCATTGTAGGCTATCTTGGCAAATTTTTTAATGGTTTTTTTCTTAAAGGGGGAAAGAGCTCCTTATAGCTATCCAATAGACCTTTGACGAGATATTTTTCCCAAAAGGGAACGATAACACTAAACTTCTAAAGGTGGGGTCCTTTGGTTTCTTTACAAGACCCTTTGGCGAGATATTTTATCCTTAAAAAGTGATAACACAAAGGTAGAGGGTAAGGCCCCTTACTATCTCTCTAAACAAAAACCTTTGGTAGATATCTTACCCAAAGGGATTAATGTGCTAAAGCTGTTTAAAAGGAGAAAAGAGTCTTGGAGTATATCTTAAAAAAACCTTTTAATGAGTATCTTTTTTTGTTGCAAACTGTGCCCAAGAATAGACAAAACCCGGTTGTTGGGGGGATTCGGCTAAAGAAAGTTCAAAAAGGTTTAATGGAAAAAAAATGCGAAGGGAAAATGAAAAATGAAACAGAAAGCAAAACCCCGAACGTTTTTGAGGATATGAACACTAATAGAATTTCCCCAGATCATGACAGAATTCGTTGACGCACAAATTGGTCGGTGGGGTTATTCACAACTTCCCTTGCTTTGTTTAAAGGAAAAAAGATAACAGTGAGCGAAAGTAAAAAACAGTGTTTACATAGGAAAAAAAAGTACTTGAAGATGTTTGTTTACTTTTTTAAGCATGCCAAAAAATATCCCCTAATATCATTTTTGCTTTTTTTCTTCTTTGCATAAATACTTTTGTTTACTTCCCGGGATCCTCTTATCATTCTCTTGTAAGGTTAAGTAGGAGTCCTTACCGGACAAATTGTGCATTATATCAAAATTGTACCCTAAAGTCTTTGGAAATTCATTTGGGGTTTATACCTTTAGACCTGTTCGTGGTTTTTCTTACCGTTTCTTTTTGTTTTTTCCCCTTTTGCACTTTTCCCCATTAAACTTTTCGAGTTTTACAAATTTGGGCCTCTAAAGATGTCTTGTCTGTTTTTAGTTTCGGTTTGCACCATCTTAGTACAAAAATGGAGGTTTTTATGAACTTGTGTTCTTTTGAAAAATTCGTTATTTTCTATTTTTCATGTGTGAAAAAAGATAAGTTACTTGTTCATTTTATGCTATGTTATTAGTTGTTCATTTTTTAAGTGTTTGTTTGAGTTTTTAAAATGTGAGGGAAAAACAACAAACCCCAAATATGAATGGGGTATGGTGTGCAAAGGAGTTTTCCACTATGGACGAAATCTCAAAAAATCCCAAAAGATTGACGAGAGCTTGATGAGGCAGTAACCTTTTGTGGATCGGACTCAAGATGTTTTTTGCATGTTTTTCCAACCCCCTGAAGTTGTGAAAAACCCCTAAAGCTGCTAACCCATTAGAAAAAGAACCCAATCGACCCATTCGAGGTGGAGGGGTTTCCCGAGAGTAAGGGAAAGGATAACTTAAGGGCTTGATGAAAAGGAAAAGGAAATTTTTTAGAGGAGCTTATCGAATACCCCCAAAGCATCCAACCATGTGAAGCTTTGAATTTTGAGTTTCAAGAAACTGTTCTTTGGGCAGATTCGGACCAACTTCCTATTAAAAAAATATGGTTTTAAAAATGGGGAAGCGCACATGGGGGTGTGAGAGAATTGGTCGGGTAATTTCCCTTTTAATGATTGGCAGTAATTTTTTGTTGAGTAACTATAATGCCCTTTTCACTAAAAAGGCAATTTTTTGGTCCGGATGTGAAACAGTCAACAAAATTTAGTTTTTAAAAAAGATCGGTGATGTACTGGGAAGCTTCCTATCCACGATGAGGGGACATTCTGATCATTTACTTACAGTGGTATGAAAAAATTTCTCCATTCCTCCTCTAGTGAAGGTTCCATGTTTGAAAATCAGACAACCATGAGTAACTGTTTAGTCCTTAGGAAACACTCTTCTTTCATCGGCTTTTTGTCGACATTTCTTTCTCGGTGGAAACCCTCTTCTTGGTTTCTCATTGTCTCTTACTTCGAGCTTTAGGATGTTTCCTTTGATGACCATATGGGTAGTTCAACACTAAGGCCTATATCCGATCTTAGATTAAAGAAATTGATCTGTTTTGGTCTTTCTCCCAAAAACCCTTGCCATTTTTTATGGAAGCCAAAAGCAAAAGCAATTTGGATAAGGAGTGAAATTAGAAAAAAGGTTTTGGGGATCGGTTAAAGAATATTCAAACCCCAAAATTTATAAATTTAAGAAAAAATTTTAAATAAAATGACTCGAAACTTGTTTTAAGAAAATAAGAAATAAAAAAAAAGACTAAAAAAATTTCAAATTTTTTAAGTAAAAACGTGTATTTATCAAAAATGTGTAAAATGATTTAAATAATTGATAACGCTAGAGATAAATTATATGTTACAAAAAATCAAAAAACTAAAAAATATTTAAGAATATTTATTTGTATTATATGAATTTAAAAATTTAAGTTTTAAATCGCGTAATTACTTAAAATCCCGAAATGTGCAAAAAGAATACAAATAATTTTAAAGAAATTCATAATTAATTAGAAAAAAAAGAAAAATCAGGAAAAAAAAGGGGAATGACCCAGTATAGGTAGGGGCAGTGGAAAAAAAAAAGAAAAATGGCCAATAAAATTAAAGACAACACAAAAGCCAAAATTAGGGAAAAGGGCAATTGTCTTGTCCCTTTTAATGAAAATAAATCCCCAAAATCCCTATAAATAGAAGAAAATACAGAGTCTTTTGGGCATTTTGGAAAAGTGAGAAAAATAGAGAGAGGCAAAAAATTGGGGGAAAAATTCGATTTAAAAAAAAAATAGGAAAAACTGGAAATTGGGGCCCTTTAATGGGAACCCCCACCGAAGAGAGCTGGGAGGGGACGGCCACCACCACCACACGGGGGGGCAGCCCCCAGGCCAGACGGAAAGGCCCACGGTAGCCGAACCCACCCATTTGGTGAGCCCGATTTCCAGCCCGTTTTATGTAATTTTGAAAATAAAAAATATTTTTAGAAAATATGAATTTTGTTATCTAGAATTTTTTTGATGTCGTTTTTGGAAAAATATTTTTTTGTTTAAAAAATATGTCTCTGATAGGGGGCCCAAAAGAAATCGTGCATAATCGAGATATTTGGGTTTAGAAATAAATGCCCTTTAAAGGTGTTTTTCGAGCCAAATTTTTGTGTAAATTACTTAGTGATATAAATTGGCTATAAGCCTTTTTAAAAATTTAAATTTTTTTAAATTTTTTAGAAAATTTTTTTAGGCCTAAAATGGGGATAAAATGGGTATTTGGGGTTAATTAAGAATTAAATGATTAATATTGATTTAGTGAATAATTTATTTTTTAGGATGTTAAAAATCTGAGGGGAGTATGATATTGAGCTTTTGGGTGTTAGAGTAATTATTGGGTTTAAATTATGTAGAAAATGTTAAAAAGGAAAAAATATTTAATTTAAGAAAATTTTTAAAAAAAAGGGAAATTAGGAGAAAAATCTGTTTTAGAATGAATTTGACATTTTAAAAAGATATTTATGTTTGGAATGGAAATTTAAAAGTGATAGAAATATTAGAAGTGCTTATTACTAATAGGCAATAATGCATAATATGAAATTTTTTGAAATATAATAAATAAAAAAATATTAGGAAAAAAATTGATATTTAAAAAAATAAGGATATAAATAAATTGAAAAAACTTGACTTTATGTAATATAGAAAAATGAAAAAAATTTTTATCGGGAGAAATTCGATACACTAAAAGGATATAATGTACTAAATGAAAAAAAACTAATTGGGGTAAAATATATTTAGGAGATGGGGAAGCAGGGGATTAATTTAACATTATGAGTTGAGCGAATTTCTAGGGTTGGAATATAAAACTTTACTTAGAAATCGAACTAGAACCTTTTAAAAATAAATGTGGCCGCCCCAAAACCTAACCCAAACCCAAAATAGTTATAAAAGATTTAAAGACCTAGAGAATTAGGCATATTAAACCCTAAACAAACCTAAAATAAGCGTTATAGATAAATGAACCCAAAATAGTTTATGAAAACTGAAAACCCGTTTGTATTAAGGGTGATCGGCGATGGCCCAGCAAATTGAACCCCGAGTGGGGTAAAAGAGGAGCGAGGTAAGTTGGGGGTTAATCAATGTGTATTTTTGGGGAAACTTTAGATTATCTTGGTTGTGCTTGTTAGTAGTTGGATGTGCGATGTGCGTGATTATGGGTGTGCTATGATTATGTTTGTTTCTTAACTGTTTGTATGAGGCAGAATGATTTATCACCTTAAACTGGACATAATCAAATATATGACCAGATCATAACGAAAATTATGCATTTGGCAAACCCCTTAAGGGGAATTTGGTTTCTGGCCAAAAAACCGACCCTTTAAAAGGGTAGCGTTGGTTGCAAAATGGTCCCCTTTTTTTCCTCAAACGAAAAAAGTGAAGGGAGGAGGTCGCGGGGAAGGTGAAGACAGGGGGTTTGAAGGTTGGTGGGAGGAGTAAGGTCTCCATTACACAAGCCGGGGTTGGGCGTGGGTGTTGCATTAAAGGCAACTCCCCAAAACCCCGGGTTGAGCGGGCGCAATTTCTCTAATCTCAGAGGGAGGACACGTCGTGCGATGGTTTGCTTTACATGCATTGCACTTAATAAGTGATTTAAAAAAATTTCGTGTGTATGGAAGTTTTAAATCCTCATCCTACTTACTGAGCTGTGGTTTCTCACACCCCATAGACGTCGTGCAGGTGGGGCAGAAACGGGAAACAACTATCTGAAACTAAAAACTGCTGGATCCTGGGGAGTGGGAAAAAATTTAGAAAAACATATGTTTTACTTTTTATTTTTTGAATTATATATAAATTTTTCACTTTTTAGTAAATGAATTATTTAAATTCAAAAATATTATTCAAAGCGGGGTTGTTGTGGAGCCCTTTTGTAATCAGGTCTAGTAGGGTTGTAAGGCCAACTTCTATTTAGATGGTTTACCCGGTGGGGTTGTTTGACTCTACCCCTTCGGGGGGTGCATTTTTTGTTTTGGTCGGTAAATTTACCCTTAGGTCAAATTTTTTTGCTTGGCTCTTACTCGACTGAATCGGTGACTTGCCTATCCAGGGCGGTATCGGCATCCTTCCAGTACTCAATCCTTCCCTTTTTTTTTTATCGTTGGGAATTTAAAAGCTTCATTTATTATGTGAATCATTTTGGCTTATGTGTCTCAAATGTTCCCTTTAAAGCAATAATGCCGGGGGATTTTGAGCTGGTAGTTCTCTATTTCAAATGCATTATAAGATTTGAAAAACTT
This sequence comes from Lumnitzera racemosa, assembly GCA_024138005.1. Taxonomy (NCBI): domain Eukaryota; kingdom Viridiplantae; phylum Streptophyta; class Magnoliopsida; order Myrtales; family Combretaceae; genus Lumnitzera; species Lumnitzera racemosa. The sequence goes on along the minus strand of JAMXBC010000688.1, from coordinate 3,923 downwards.
GAAAATGCTTGTCAATTGTTCAAACCCCCTTTTTTGTCTTAAAGCAAAACGAAAGTTATTGTGATAGGTTTTTAGTATGAAAATTTTTTCTAAGTACCCTCTTCTCTCAGCCAAATATAAATTTCAATCCCCTCTTGTCTTTCATAGCCTGAAAATTTTTTCCCCCTTATGACGACTATCAAAGAACTCAACAGGCGGTTCTCCCTTCCCCTAAACCCTTTCACTGATAATAAACAAAAATACATTTCCTTCTCTTCTCATCCAGATATTTATCAGTTTCCCTACATCCATTGAAACTGAAAATTAAAATTTTTGTGGGGGAAAGCTCTAAGGATTCAACATCTCTTTTTCAAATATTTTCCTTCCCCTTCATCAGCTTTTTTCAAATCTATTCTTCCCCTTACTTTCTACTAACTCCCATTTCGACGGGTCGAGTTAGGTTCTAATTCTAAAAAAATTGAGTGTTGTAGAGTGTTTTACGCGCCTCGGATTTGGGCAAGCGGTGAAAAACATGGGTAAATCTACTAAAAGGTTAGACCTCATCAAGCCTCTCTAATGCTTCTAAGAGTTCCTTTGGACGTTGTTTTAATGGAAACCCTTTTGTTATAAACAGTCTATATTATACTTGAATCTATTTTTTTTCCTCACGATTAAAAGCTCAAACAAAATTTTTAGAAATTACAGTTAACAACAAAACGATCTTTAAAAACATGAACGTACTTGTTTCACATAGCAAAACAGCGTATAACAAAACTTAAAGAAGAATTATATAGTTAACAAAAACCTTCGTTTGATCCCAAAAATGTTGTGAACCAAACAAAAACAGAAAAGCCGGTCGCTGCTGGGTTTTTTGAGTTGAAAAAAGCTCGAAAATGATTAAAAAGAAAAGTGTGAAAGAGTAAAATGAAGAATGAAACAGTAAGAAAAACATGAAAGCCCCAAAGATATGACGCACCAATGAATTTCGAGAACATGACACAATTCGATATAACACACAAATTGGTCCGGTAAGGTTATTGTCACGAAACCTTACTAAGGAAAATGATAGAGTGATCCCGGAGTAAACAAAAAGTTTTTATAAAGGAAAAAAAATACTCAAAGAGTGATTAAGAAGATTGTATTAAAATTACAGGTAAAGGGTATTTATACCCTAAGTTAGGGTAAAATTCCTAAAAAAAAAAGACAAAAGGGGATTTCCTAAGAAAATAAGTATAAGATAAAAAAGGGAAAAAAAGAAATTTTTAAGAAAAAAAAATCATTGGTGCAACTAATTCTACCTGATATTATACACGTAAAGATGCATATTTGGGAAGGTCATTGAAAATACAGACAAAAAGTACGGATAGATAACTTGTCCAAGAGGAAGCTTAGTCGTCTGAACTCTCTCTATGGTTCTCAACAGGGAAGATACCCCTAATTGGGGTACAAAAGCTAAAAAGTAATAACAACTCAACTACTACAAAAAAATGGATGGTCATAGATACAGCATTTGGGTGAATCGATAAGGAAGTACTCAGTCTCGACAGGGGTTTGGGTTTGGCGGAAGGATTCGTCGTGCTAGTCCCCTAGTCCCAAGCTTGGTCAAAGGTCCAGTAGCTTGATTCCCCTCAATTTCCCAAAAAAGTGATAGATTAAGGTATTTGTAGATAAGACTTTTAAATTATTTAATGAGACCCTTTAGTGAGAAAATTTAATTAAGAAAACGGACAACATTAAGGCTATCTAAGGGCAAAAAGGGGTCTTTCAATTATCTTAATGGGAACCCTTTATTAAATATTCCATTAAGGAAAAATATATCATTGAGGTAATCTAAGGACAGGCTTTACGTCTATTTAAAGGGGAAAATCTCACCAAAGGTTAAGATAGCCTTTAAAAAGCCTTATTTAGGGAAAAGGGCCCCTTTTCCCTAAAATTAAGGGCCCTGAGGCTAGGATAAAGCTCTTTACGGTTATCTTAACAAAACCCTTTGGTGGTTTCCCTTTTTGAAGGAATATAACATAAAGCTATCTAAGAAATGAAGGAGTCTTTACGATCTATCTTAGGGCCCCAAAAGAGATATCCTTTTTTTAAGGTATTTAAAAGGTTAAGGCTCAATGGCATCCTCCTTTAAAGGATGGATGGCTCTAAGGGCCATTTATTAAAATTCTAAAGAGAGTAACACGCTTCACGAGCGGCAAATTTTGATTTTTTGGCAAAAGGACAATGTAAATTAATTTGGGGTTATGAATTCATATTTAATAATAAAAAATTTTAAATCGATTAACCTTAAACCCTCAGAATCCCTGTGATCAATAAAAAAGAGGAGACTACAAAAAATTCCTCATTTTAAAACCTTTTCATTTCAGATTTATGGATCAACAGGCATTGCAATAAGAAAAACCCTTTTCTAATATCTACTATGAAAGAACTTCTGAAAAAGGCGAATATACAGCACCTTTCGACGAAACTATTTCCGACGAATCAAACTCATAATACCCCTTGTTTTCTCTCTCTTTTTGGTATGCAGACTTTTCGTAGGTCTAATGTTTACTGCAAGATGTATAAAAACCCCAAAAAAGAGCTACTTCTACTATATATAGAGGAGCGATGATATCTTTTTTAAAGGAAATTTCAAAATATTTAAAAATAATATTTAAATTTTATTATATTTATTTTTTTTCTCTAAAAATTATAAATGTTTATTTTTCATACTTAAGTATTTGAGAATATAAATATTTCATAATTCCTTTGTCCTTTAGTTCGTTTTTTATGTGCGACCCTATGGGTTCTTTTAAGTTAGCAGAGCCCAAAAAAGCCTTTTAGTTTAAAAAGATATAAGTGACTTCTAGAAAAAATTTATCTATCTAAATTAAGTAAAGGTCAAAAATTAATTTAAGTTTTAAAATGTCAGTTTTAAGTCCTTTTGTCTACGTATGTAAGATTAAATATAAGGGTAAATAAGAATTTATTTATTCAATCATTGTTTTTTTAAATCTAGGTTCATTTTAAATAAATATATTGTTGATCTTTTCAATTTTTTTGAGTACGGACTGTTTTTCTTTGTTTTACCTTTAAGGGGTGCAAAAGTTTCTCTGTCAAATTATAAGATGGAAAAAAATTTCCTTCAGAAAAACTATATTCCTCCACATAAATTTTTTCATATCCAATCACAGTCTTGTAATCATTAATTAAAAAAAATGATAGAATTAAAAAAACAGAAAGTTATATGAGGAATCTGGTGTATTAGGTCAAAGGTCTAAAAAAAACTTGCACAAGTAGCTTATCAAATTTGATCTATGTAGTACTCTTTTTTAAAGGGTCAATCAAATACAATGTACTCTTACTGTATTTTGGTGTTTTTGTTTTTATTCCATATTTTGGTAAAACATAATTCCATTCAAACCAAAAAAATAGTCTAATTTTTTATTGTTCCAAAAACAACAACTGGGTAATTTAGAAAAATGTTCCATTACGTTATGGTTTTACTATTTTTAAATCACGCATTTAATGATATAAAAAAAAGAATGAAATTTAAAGAAACCTTTTTTATGTTAAAAAAGCGATAATAATGTGATAAAAAAAAATGAGAATATCTAAAAAATATTTAAATGACATAAAATCAATAGGTTTAGGCATATAACTATAAAAAACTCCCTCAAAAAGAAATTTAAATTATATTTTTTAAACAAAATGTACTCTACTGAGGAAGTTAAACCATGGGATTTTAAAAATGATGATCCCCCCAACAAGAATTTTAGATATTTTTTTTTTAAAACAGTATTACTGAGCAAGTAATCTTTAAAACTTTATAAACATTATCTTGAATTGGTTTTACTGAAGGGAGAAGACTTTTGAAAATATGATATAATTGTATGGATGAGTTAAATATTTGGAGACTGTTAGATAAACAAAAAATTTGGCATTAGGCAAAAATCCCGTGATTA
>JAMXBC010000687.1:0-15364 GCA_024138005.1 Lumnitzera racemosa | reverse complement strand
CCCCTTTTTTTTTTAAAACTTTAGAAAAGGGAAAAAAAAATTTGGGGGGATAAAAAAAATTTTTTTTTGGGTATTAAAAAAATAACCCCCTTAAAAAAATTAAAAAAATTTTTTTTTAAAAATTTTCTTTCCCAAAATACCAAATAAAATTTAATAATTTTTTTAAATTTTTTAAACCAAAAAAAAAGGGGGGTTTTTAAAAAAAAAGAAAAAAAAATTTTGAAATTTTTTTTTTTAAAAAATTTTCTTTTTTAAATTTATTTTTAAAAATTTTTTTTTTTTTTAAAAAAAGAAAAATTTAAAACTTTACAAAACCCCTTGATTTTTAAAAAGATGATACCTTAAAAAAATTTCCCGGGGGGGGTTTGGGAAAAAAAAGGGAAAAAATTTGCCTTTTTGTGAAATTTAAAATTTTTCCCCAAACCCCGGGAATTTTAAAAAGTTCCCCCCTTTAAAATTAAAAATTTGGGGGGGTTTTTGGGCTTTTTTAAAAAGGTTTAACCTTGAATTTTTTTTTAAAAAAAAAGGTTTTCCAGGGAATTTGATTGAATTTTTAAATTTTTAAAAAAAATGGAAAATTTTAAAATTATTAAATTTAAATTTTTTTTTTTAAAAATTTAAAAAAGTTTACCCTTTTAAATTTTAAAAAAAATTTTAAAAAACTATTTTTAAAAAAAAAAGGGAATTTTTTTTTTCCCCCCCAAAAAACTTTCGGGGTTTTTAAAAAATTTTTAAATGTTTAAACCCCAAAAGGGTTTTCAAATTACAAAAACCCAAGATGAAAATTTTTGGAAAAATTTTTTTTTTTTAATTTTAAAATAAAAAAAAGTAAAAAGGGTTTTCCAAAAATTTTTTAAAAATTTTAAAAAAAATTTTTTAAAAAATTTTGGAAATAAAAACCCATTTTCAAAATTTTTTTTGGGTTTTAATTTTTTGTAAGGGGTATTTTTTTTCCCCGGGGTTTCTTTTAAAATTTTTTTTTTTATTTTTTTTTAAAATTTTAATATTAACAAAAAAAATTCAAAATTTTTTTTTAAAAATTTTAAAGGGGTTTTAATTTTTATTAAAAGACCTAAAAAAATTTTTTTTTTTTCCAAAAAATGATTTTTTTTAAATTTTTATTTTTAAAAAAATTTGTTAGATTAATAAAAAAAAAAGGGGGGGGGAAATTTTTTGGTAAAAAATACTTCTAAAAGGGGGGGGAAAAAGGGCCCGTCTAAAAGGGAAAAGAGAAAAATTTTAACTCAAAACCCAGCCCCAAACGGGGGAAATTTTGGGGCCCCCCCCCTTAAAGGGTTTTGGGGGCCCCCCTTTTTTTTTCCCAAACAAAATTTTTTCCCTCCCTTTTTTTAGGAATCTTAAAAATTTTTTTTTGAAAAAAAAACAAAAAAAAAAATTTAAATGAAAAGGAAAAACCCCTTTTAAAGTTGGGGAACAAAAAAAAAAAAATTTAATTTTCCCAAATTTTAAATTTCAATTTAAATTTTTTAAAACAAAAAAATTTTTAAAAGGTTAAAAAAGGGAAAGGGGTTTTTAAATTGGGCTAAACAAAAAAGAAAAATTAAAATTTTTGGGTTTAAATTTTAATTTTTAATTACTTTTTATTTTTTGGGGTCCAAACCCAAAAAATTTTCCCCTTTTTTTTTGGGGTTAAAATTGGGAAATTCTTTTAAAAAAAATTTTAAAAAAAAAAATTTAAACAAAAGATTGGAAAATTTAAAAAACCCATAAAAATTTTTAAAAAAAAGGGTTAAATTTTCCGGGGGGGTAAAACCCAAAAAAAGGGTTGGGCAAAGGCACAAAAAAAAAAATTTTTTAAAAAAAGGGGGGAAAGCAAAAGTAAAATTTTTTTAAAAGGGAGGAAGGGAAAAAAAGAGGCTTTTTTTAAATTTTCCCCTTTTTTTTTAAAAAAATCGGGGAAAAGGGGGAAAAAAATTTTGGAAATAAACCCCCATAACAAGGATTTTTGTTTTAAAAAAAGGGCACCAAAGGTTTTCCTTCGGAATTTTAAATTTTGTCAATCCCCTTAAAAAGTTTTTTAATTTTTAAAACGTTTTTTTTCCCCCAAAAATTTTAAAAGAACCCCTAGGGGGCCCCTTCTTTTTTTTTTAAATATTAAAAACCCTTTTTTAAAACCCCTTTAAAAATTTTTGTTTTTGAAAAATTAGGTTTTTTTCCCCCTTTGAATTAAAAAAAATTTTCCTTAGATTTTTTAAAAAAAAAAAAATCAAAAAATTTTTAAAAATTAAAATTTTTTTTTGGGGTTTAAAAAATGCCCCCCTTTTAAAAATTTTTTATTTAAAAAAAAAAAACCTTTTAAAAATTTTTCCATTTTGGGGTCCAAGGGTTTTTCCTTTTTAAAGTTTTTTGGGAAATTTTCCCCTAAACTTTTTCCCGGGGAAGGGGGGTTTCCCTCCCAAAAAAAATTTTTTTTCCCTAATCCCTTTTTAAATTTTCTTTAAAAAAATTTTCTTGAGTCCCCCTTTCAATAAAAGGGGAAATTAAAAATTTTCTTTTTTTTTTTAACCCCCAAAAATTATTTGTTTTTTGGGGAAAAAAAAAGGTTTTAAATCCAAACCAATAAATTTAAAAAAATTTTTTTAAACGGGGAAAAATTTATTTTTTTTAATAACCTTTTTTAAAAAATTTTTCCAAATTTGGAAAAACCCCCATAAAAATTTTTTTTAATTAAGAAATTTATTTAATTAAAAATTTTAAAAAATGTTTTTTTTGGGGAAATTTTTTTAAAAAAATTTTTAAAGGAATTTTTGCCTTAAAAAGTTTAGTAAAAAACCCAAAAAAAAAAACCGTTAAAAAAAAATTGGGGGGGTTTTTCAAAAAAGGGGAAAAAAAAAGTATTCCCAAAAAAAAATTGGGGGGGGTTTTTTAAAACAACCCCTTAAATAAAAAAATTTTAAAATAAAATTTTGTTTTTTTTTCCCACTTTTGCTCCCCTTTTTTTTTCTTTTTTTTTCCCCTTTTTTTTTTTTATTTTATCCCCTTCTTCTTTTTTTTCTCCTTTTTTTCCCCTTTTTTCCCCCTTTTTTTTTTCCCCTTTTTTTTTCCCTTTCTCCTCCTTTTTTTCCCTTTTTTTTCCCCTTTTCCCCTTTTCCCTTTTTTTTTCCCTTTTTTCCCCCCCAAAATTCCCCCTTTTTCCCCCCCCTTTTTTTTTTTCCCCCCTTCTTTTTTTCCCCCCTTCCCCTTTTTCTCCTTTTTTTTTCCCTCTTTTTTCTTTTCTTTTTTTCCCCTTTTCCCTTTTTTTTTCCCCCTCCCCCTTTTTTCCCCCCCCCCTTCCCCCCTTTTTTTTCCCCTTTTTTTTTTCCCCCCCCCCCCTTTCCATCCACCCCCCCCCCCCCCCCCAAAAAACTTTTTTTTTTCCCTTTTTTTTATCCCTCCCCCCCTTTTTTTTCCCCCTTTTTTTTTTTTTTGGGGGTTTCCCTTTTTCCCTTTTTCCCCTTTTTTTTAAATTTGGGGGGGGGGGTTTTTTAGGGACGGGGGGGTGTTGGTTTTTTTTTTTAAAAAAATTTTTTTTCCCAAAATAAAAAATTTAATTTTCCTTTCCAAAAAAAAAGGGAAAATTTTTAAACAAACCCAAAATTTTTTTTTAAAATTTTTTAAAATTTAAAAATTTAATTAAAGGTAAAACCCTTCCTTGGCCATTTTGATTTAAAAACAAAAAAAAAAAAGTTTCCAAATAAATAAATTTTTTTGGGGGGTTTTTTTTTTTTAAAAATTTTTGATTTTTAAATTTTCCCCAAAAAATTTTTTGGGCTAGGGGCCTCCCAAAAAATTTTTTGAAAAATTTTTTAAAAAGTTAAATTTTTTCCCGTTTTTTTTTTCCAAAATTTTTTTTTTTAAATTTTTAAAAATTTGGGGGGGTTTTAAAAACAAAATTTTTTAAAAAAAAAAAATAAAAAAAAATAAAATTTTAAAAAAAGGTCTTTTTTACTTTTGGTTTAAATAAAATAAAAGTTTTTAAAAAATTTAAATGGCATTTAAAAAATTTTTTGGGGGGTTTTTTTTAAAAATTTTTTTTTAAAAAAAAAAAAAAGGGCGAAAAAATTTTAAAAATTTTTAAAAAATTTTTTAAATTTTTTTTAAAAAAAAGAAATTTTTCCCTTTTTTTTTTTTTAATTTTAAAAAAATTATAATTTTTTAAATAAAAATTTAAAAATTGTTGTGTAGGTTTTTGAAAATTAAAATGTTTTTTTTTTAATTTTTTTAAAAACATTTTTTTTAACGTTTTTTTAAAAAAAAAGGGTTAAATTAAAAATTTATCCAAAAAGGGAAAATAAAATTTTAATTTAAAATTTTTTTTAAAAAAAAAAAAAATTTTAAAAATTTTTTTAGGAAAAACTCTTTTTTCCAAAATCCTTAAAAAAAAATAACTTTAATTTATTTTTTTATTTTTAAAAAATAAAATTTTTAAAAAAAAAAAATTTTTTTTTTAATTTTTATTTTTGTTGGGGTTTAATTTTCATTTAAAATTTTTTTTTAAAAAATTTCCTTTTTTTTTTTTTTTAAAAATTAAATTTAAATTTTTTTTTTTTAAAAAACCTTTTAAAGTTTTAATTTTAATTTTTTTTTTTATTCCAAAAAAAAAAACCAAATTATTTTAAAAAATTTAAGTTTTTTAAAAAAAAAAATTGGGTTTTTTTTTTAAAAAATTTTGGGGAAAAGGATTTTTAAAATTTTTTTTTAAAAAATTTTTTGGTATTTTAAAAAAAAGGGTTTTATTTTTTTTTTTAAAAAAAATTTTGGAAAAACCCCCTTTAAAAAAACCTTTTTTAAAAACTTTTTTTATAAATTTTTCCGGTTTTAAATTTTTTGAAAAATCTTTTTTCGAAAAAAATTTTTTTAAAATTTTTTCCCTGGGGGGTTCTTTTTTTAAAAGTTTTCCTTTTTTTTTTAAATTTTTTTTAAAAATTTTAAAAAAATTTTTAAATTTTTAAAAAATTTTTTTAAACCCAAATTAAAATTTTTTAACAAAAAATTTTATCAAAAAAATTTTAAAATTTTTATTTTTGGTTTTTTTTAAAAATTTGGGGGCCCTTTTAAAAATTAATTTTTAAAAAAAAAAAAAAATTTTTTTTCCCTTTTTAATTTCAAAAATTTTTAAAAAATTTTGGAAAAAAAAAAATTTTTTTGGAAAAAAGGGTTCAAATTTCCAAAATGAAAATTTTAAAAATTTATAATTTTAAAATTTTTTAATAAGTTTCAAATTTTTTAAATTTTTACATTTTTTAAAAATTTCCCCGGTTAAAAATTTTTGGGAAAATCATTTCTATTTTTTTTTAACTCCCCAATTTTTGGAGGGCATTAGTTTTTTTAAAAAAAACCCTTTTTTTTAAAAAATATTTTTTTATTTTTTCCAACCAGGTTTTTTTTTTTTTTTAAAATCTAATAAGGGAAATTTTGGTTAGGAAAATTTAGACCAAAAAGGAAAAAAAAAAGTTTTTTTTTTTGGGGGTTTTAATTTTTTTTAAATTTAAATAAAAACAGGAAAGTTTTTTTTTTTAAAAAAATTTTTAAAAATTTAAAAAAACTTTTAATTCGATTTTAACAGGAAAAAACAAAAGGAAAGTTTTAAAAAAAAAAATATTTTTGGGTTAAAATTAAAAAAATTTTTTTTGGGGGTTATTTTTTTAAAAAAATTTTAAAGGAAGTTTGGGGTTTTTTAAAAAAAATTTTTTTTTTTGTTTAAAAAGGTTTTTCCAAATTTTTTTTTAAAATTTTAAAAAAATTTTTTTATTTTTAAAATTAAAATTTTAATTTTATTTGATTTAAAAAAATTTTTTTAAAAGAAATCCCCAAAAATTTTTAAAAAAGGGGTTTTTTTAAAACTTCAAAAACCCAAATTTTTAAAAAAAAGAAAAAATTTAATTAAAAATTTATTTTTTTTAAAAAAAAATTTTTTAAAATTAAATTTTTAAATTTAAATTAAACGGGATTTTGGGTAAAAATTAAATTTGGGAAATCCCCCAAAAAATTAAAATTTAAAATTTAAAAATTTTTAAAACTTTTTAAATATTTTTTAAAAAAAAATTTAATTTTTAAAAAAATTTTAAAAAAAAAATATTTTTGGGTTAAACCCCAAAAATTTTAAAAATTCAAAAATTTAAAGTTTTTTAAAACTTTTTTTAAAATTTAAAAAATTTTTAACTTATTATTTAAAAAAAAAATTTTAAAATTAAAAATTAAAATTTTGAAAAAATTAATCCCAATTTTTTATACCCAATTTTAAATTTTTTTTTTTTAAAAGCCCCTTTTTAAATTTTAAAAATTAAAATTTTATAAAAAAAAAATTAAAAAATTTTAAAAAAAGGGAAAACTTTAAAAAAAAAAAAAATAAAAAAAAACCAAAAATCTTTAAATTTTTTAAATTTTAACAAAAAAAAAAAATTTTTTTTTTTAAAAAAAAAAAAAAATTTTAAAAAAAAAATTTAAAATGAAAAACCAACCCCTTTTTTTTTAAAAACCCTTTAATTTTTTTAATAAAAAACCCAAACCCCCTTTTTTTTTTCCCCCTTTTCCCCCTTTTTTAAAAATTTTAAAAAGAATTAAATTTTTATAAAAAATGAATTTTAAAAAATCAAAAATATTTTTTTTTTAAAAATTTTTTTTATTTTTTTATCTTTTTTTTTTATTTCTTTTTTTTTAAAAAAATTAAAATGAGGTTTTTTAAAAAAATTTTTTTTTGTTTTTTTTTAATTTTTAAGGGGTTTTTTTATTTTTTTTAAAAATGATTTTTTTTAAAAAATTTTAAAAAAATTTTTAAATTTTAAAAAATTAAAATTTTTTAAAAAAAGGGAAAATTTGGTTTTTTTAAAATAAACTAGGGAATTTAAAAAAATTTTTTATTAAAAAAACTAATTTTTGAAATTTAAGAAATTTTAAAAAAATTTATTTTAAAAATAAAAAAAAAATTTTTTTTAAAATTTTTTTAAAAATTTTAAAATTTTTAAAAAATTTTTAAAATTTACGAAATTTTTAAAAATTAATTATTTATATAAAAAAAAATATATTTTTTAAAAAAAGTTTTAAAAATTAAATTGTAGCAAAATTTAAAAAATCGTTTTAATCTTTTTCCCAGTCTTTCGGGTGGCGATTCAAAATTTTTTTAAAAATAAAGAAATTTTTTTTTTTTTAACTTTAGTTGAGGGTTTAAATTAAATGGGATTAGGGTTTTATTTTAAATAAAAATTAAAAAAAAAAAAGTAATCAAAAAAAAAACTAAATTACGACTTCTAGTTTGAGACCCCGATATTAATACAAATATTTAAATGATTCTTTCTTAATACACAACATATATTATCGACTTCTAGTGCCTAAAATTAAAATAAGAAGAAGGGAAGAAAACGAAGCTTTGCGTTTTTTATTCCTATAATACATTATAAAGGTAAATTTCACTAAAATGAATTAATATGCTTATATTATATTGTTTTTCTTTTGTTTGTTACTTTAGTTTAGAGTTTGATAAAAAAAAAAACTTTTCTTTTTACTTTTTTTTTACCATTTTTCATTTTTTTCATCTTCAGATTCATAGGAAAGCAATTATAGCACCGTCACTTACTTTATTAACCCGTACATTAAAATGGGCTAAAAAAAACGATTTTAATATGTTGAAATTTTCTACTCATTAGGGTTTTTTTAAAAAAATAAATAAAACGAATTAGTTATGTAATCCTTCCTCTTAAATAATAGAATTTAATAGGAAATAAGATTTATGGACAAATAGGCATTGAAATGAAGAAGGAAAAGAAAAAGCCTATCATAATACAACAAGGCTAATTAGTAGAGAAATGGAGAGACAAGCTAGCCTATATTTTGGCATATAATTGCTCTTAGAAGGAAAGTCTAAGAAGTTATTTAGTTTTGCAAAAGTTGCAACACCGGACTAATATATATTTTATCCTTAAGATAAGTTTTAAATATTTTTATATTTCAATCAAAGTTGTTAACTTTTACTTACAAAATGCTAGAAGTCTATAGAATTGGGTTTGATTTAACTATAACAATTTTTTAGTTTTAAAAAATTATAAATTTTCTTATAATATTTCTAAAAACTTGAAATATAGCATGAAAATATATTTTTTTTTTATAAAAAAATTGCTTAATCTAAAATTTAATATTTATGGAAATGAGGATTAAGCAAAGTTGAAACTTTATTTTTTTTCAATGTATTTTGTTCTTGAGAAAAAAAAAAACAATGAAATGAATTAATTGTTATAAAATTAAATTTATGTTTTTTTTTATAAATTTTTCTATTGGGATGGGATTAAGTGAAGATTATAAGTATATAGAAAAAAAAAGATTGGAGAGAGTGCTAAATAGAGAATACATTTAAATTAGATAGAATGTAAAGACGATTTAAAAAAAAAAACACCAAAAAATTTATTCTTAAAAAAATATTTTTAGGAAATAATAAAGCCTAGTTAATTATATATATATTTAATTTTTGCCTCAATACTATATATGTAAATTGTAAATCTAATTAAAAACAGTAAAATTTTTATTTCAGTTTAAATATATATAAATTAGTTAATAACATAAGTTTTAAAGAAAATGGTTTTTAACATGTTTAACTTAAAAATCTCTAAAATGTAAATTAATATGGATTACATTATAAATCTGATTTAACAAATATATAGCCAACTTCTTCTCTCTAAAGGACTTTGTAATTTATCTTTAAGGTCCTTTCCAAAACTTTTAACTTTTTCAAAAACTTTTTCCTATTTACTACTATTATACTAAATCATATAAAATATACAAGAAAAACATTTTTCAGCCTTTTGTGATTCTTTATAAAGGACCTAAAAGAACTGAAGGAACTTGTTTAACGCGAAGTCAGCATATTGCAGTACTAACATTTGGTGTAAAAAAAGTAAATAGCAAGCCCTTTATTCCCAAAAAACCCCAAAATTTAAAAAATTTTAAAGGGTTTTGCTCCAAAAACCCTTCCCCTTTAATTTTTTCCCGGGGGAATTCCTAAGTTTAAAATTTTGAAGTCCTCATTTTTTACAAATCTATATAATTTTTTCATTTATTTATAATTATAATTTATTACAAAAATTAAAATATATACCCCTCATTTTTAAGAAAAAATAAGTGTATTTAATTTTTATTATGCAATTAATAAAATAAAGTGTGCATTGTAAGTTTTTTAAATAACAAGTTCTTATAACTATTTCACTAAAAAAACTATCTTGACTAATTTAAAAACCTAATTTATAATAAAAGCTAATGCACTTAAAAATTTCCTAATAGAAAATCTTATCCATTAATTGTACAAGAAAAAAGGACTTTTTAGAATTCTTTAAATGATACTAAATTCTTTATCCTCACTCTATGATATCTAAAAATATAAATCCCTTTTAAACTTTTTCTTTCATAAATTTCATTAATTATTAACCAACCATTCTATAATTATTAAAATATTTGTTTTTAATATTTATAAACTACATTTTCGATTTAATTTTATTATCAATTAAATTTCATATGGAAGTGTTTTAAAACTTTAAGATTTTTAACAAAAATACCTAATGACTGGAATTAAGAATTATACATTTGTAAAAGAGTAGAAGTAGCATACTAAAATTGTAGTAAATGCTTTTATTATTCAATTTATATAAGTTTCTTAAGTAAATCAAATTTCTTTAACTTATTGGAATTATTGCTAAGACTATTGGTTAAAATTTGTAAACTAACTTTTAACTTTACTCTTAAAAATGAATACTTAACTTTTTTTAAATTATTTAAATAAGCTTAGGAGTTATTGGTATTTTGAAGATAATAAGGTTTTAAAAAAATTACTGGCTAAGTTTATTAAATCTTTATTGATGGCAAGCTTTTCACATTTTGACTTAAATTAAATTTATTAAACCAAAAAGTTTTTTTTAATTTTTCCATTTTTTTTTACGATAAAAAAAGAATGATTAAATCATACAACTTCTTATTAATCTTTTTTTGGGGAACTAAATAAATTTTTAAGTTATAAATTTTACAAATAGTTTCTAAAAGAAATTAAAAAAATTAATTTTGGAAAAAGAAACCTAAAATTGACTAATTAAAAAGGGTGTTAAAATGAAATATCTCTTAATTATAAAAACCATTTAAAATTAAAATAAGGCCTATAACTCAACGAAGAATTAAAAATATTTTTATTAATTTGAAAAATTCATTTTTTTGAATAATTAACTTTTTCAAACTTTTTTTGGAAAACGTGTTTTTTGTGTAAACAACTTAATCTGAAATTCTAAGTATTTTAGGTTTTTGCAATAGAAGGATTTAATTTTTAATTTTAAAAAATTTCTAGGCTTTATTTTAGTTAGAATGTAAGGTCAAATTTCTTTTATTTCTTCCAAATAATTGAATTCTTCCTTTTTTATTAAATAAGAAAAAATTTTAAAGTTGAACCTAAGCAAACCTTAAAAAAAAAGTAAGAAAACTTAAATAATTTTTTAATTAAAAAATGCCTTAATTTTATTTTTAAATTGCATTTTGAAAAAAATTTTAATTTGAGCAAAAATTTGAAGTTTATTTACAACCTATTTTCTGTATTTAATTATAGGCAAACATTTAAAATAAATGCAATTGACGGGGGTTAATTGATCCTCTTAAATTTCTAACGATTGAGACAATTTTTTCATCTCTAAGTTCAATTGAAACTCACTTAGTCCCTAACACAAAAGCAATTGTTAAAGGTATATCTATAAATTATCACTCAAATTAACACCTGGAATTCTAAATGGAAAATTAAAATACTTCAAAAACTTTCCCCTTTCCTGTTAATAAAACTTTATAAAACTAATTTAATTGTTTTTTGATTTTAAAGACTATATTAATTTTTTGGGGCAATAAGAAGTAATCCTGACAAATAGCTTATTAAGGTCAAAACACATTAAGTTTTTATTTTAAAGAATATTTATTGAATTTTATTAAAAAATTCCCATTGATAGTCAAACGGAATTATTAATAAAAAACATATGGCTTAAAATTAAATTATGAAAGATTTCTTTAATTAAAACGGAAACGGGGGAAAATTCAATTTGTTAAAAAAAACAACTAAAAATTCTTTAAATGTTTTTACAAAACCAGATTTTTTTTCAGGTTTAATGTTTATATTTTCAGGTTGTTATTTTAAAAAATCTCCCTAAAAATTATGCTTCCTTTATACCGGTTAGTTTTTTGGATTTTCTAATTCCAAAAGCTTCTACTATTTTAAAATATCCATATACATTAATCTTTACAAAAATTAAACCTTTTAAATTAATTTGTTTTCATTAAGTATCATTAGTCCCTATTTTAATTTTTTCCCTTTAATTTATTAAGTTCGATGTTTACAGCAAAATTTTAAACCCCTTTATTTTAATTAGTTACGGAAAACCTTTTAATTATGGAATAGGCTTTCCTATTTATTTATGACATTCTTCAATTTTTAAAACATTTTTATTTTAATTTATATTGTTTCACTAATATTAAATGAACAGATTAAAGAATTAATAAAAATATAATATTTTCATTTCATAAATTAGTAATTTTTTCCAAAATTTGTTATTATTATTTAATAATATATAAAATTTCAAATAGCCAACAATCTTCAATCTTTGCAATCTTGCTTTAAGAAGCCCAAAGTAAACCAGAATGCAAAAGGGCTAAATCGGGCCCCTGCAAAAGGAATGTTGGAGTGGAGGGGTTGTGGTGCCCGGTCACTAACCAATAGAATTTGAAAATTTTTAATTTAAAAAGGAAAAAATGAGTATATGTACTTTATTTCCCCATTTTGTAATTTGATTAAATTTTGATTGATTTTATCAAAATTATCTTTCTAAAGTTTTAGAAAAATGTAATCTTTTAGGGTATTCTGTATATGTTTTAAAATTAAATTTTAATTAAGTATATAAATTCTTTTTAATGCTTCTTAATTAAATTATATTTTATGTTAAAATAGCATATTTAATTTTCTTTTAAATAATATATTATGGATTGAAATATTACTTTAAAAGCAAATTAATTTAGTAAATTTCTTTAATTTTTTAATATTTTTATGTTTACCCCAAACTATGGAAATTGCATTATCAGAGTATAAAATAAACTCTATAATTTAATTTTTTGCACTAATATCATTTAAAATTTAACACAAAGAATTATTTCAAATTTAGAATTTACTTTCTAACATATTATATTTCTGGAATTACCACAATAGATATAAAAAATCTTCCTTCTAACCAAATTGACATTTCAAAATTTCCAATTGCACGTTCCTCCTATTTATATTTTGGAGCTGATGTCGATAAAGTAATTTTTTCCCCAAATAAAATTGCTTTTGAATTATAAACTTGTAAATTAGGGGTTTTTCTTAAGTATTTCTTATATATTTCAAAAAAATTTTAGGAATTATAGATTTAAAGGTAAAAAAACCCAAATTTATAAGAAACATTAAACCCATATAGTCCATATATGAAACTGGAATTTGGAAGAATTTTAAAAATTTTTCTGCCACAAGAAAGATGAGAATTTTTCATTTGTAAGGCCTAAAGTGTCTATACTAGCATAATTCTACAATTCAAAATTAATATTATCCATAGATTTTTTTTAAACCAAATCGTTTTTTATTTCTTAATGTGGGGTTTTGATTTTTTTAAAGTTGTTTTTTTTTTTTAAAAAACTTATTTTTAAATTTTCAATTTTTTTTTAAAAATTTTTAAAGGTCCTCTCTTTTAACTAAATTTTAAAAAAAAAAAATTTCTGTTAATTTTTATTACCCAAATAAAAATTGTAAAAATATTTTAGCCCTAAAATTAAAATTCCTTCTGTAAAAACTTTCCCAATAATTTTAAATTGTCAATAAAAGAAACCATATTTTTAAAAACCTTAACTAAAACTGCCCAAAAAAAATTGATATTTGTTTTTTCCCCAAATTTTCCCCTTTTATTTCAACCCAAACCAAAAATTTTAAAGCTCTGTGGGATTAAACTCGCCCAAATCAAAAACAACTTCTCTTTAATTACTATTTATTTAATTTAAAAATTTTCCAATTCGATACTCCCCTAACAAAAAATTTTAAAATTTCAAGATTTGTAAGATTTGAAAAGTTTAATTTTAAATAATATTTAAAAAAAAAAAAATAGTTTCAAACCTAAAATTATTTTGCTACTTAATTTATACCTTCTCCAAAAAAATTTTAAAATTGGGATAATTACATTTAAGACTTTAAATAATAATAACGTTTTTAATAATTTGGGAATAATAAAAAAGCCAAATTAAATCAAAGAAATTAACAAAAAATCAAATAAATATTTATGTTTTTAAAAATTGGGCAAATAATTGGTCCAAAAAATTTAATAAAATTTAATAAAGTTTTAAATAAAGTAAACTTAAAGATAAACAAATAAAAAAAAAAAGAAAAAGGTTAAACCTATATTTTCTTTGGTTTTCTTTGAAAAAAAAAGGGAAAAAAAATTTTAAAAAATAAAAGGAAAACACAGTTTAATTGTTATTTAAGGAAAGGGTTTTATTTTTTAATAAAATATTTTTTTAAGAATTTTAAAGAATAACCCCAAAAATATTAAAATTTCACCCCCTAAATAAGTATTTTTTAAACCCCCTTTAACCTAAAATGGATAACCTTCTTTTTAATATATTAAAAAGGGAATTTTTAAAAATTATTTAAAGGAGACATTTAAACTAATTGGCAAAATTTTTAGTAAAGGTATAGAATGAACCAAAATTGAGAAAATTTGTTTTAAGTGTGAATTTCTTAAATTTTTTAAAATTTAATTTTAAACAAAAAAGTTATTTAAAATGAATTAAGGTTAATATTTTAAATTAATATTTTAAATTAAACCAACCAAATTTAAATAATGACTAAATATATTAATATTTAATATTATAAAAATCTATATAAGTTAAAAATTAATAAAAATTAGAGTAATTTATTTTGTTAATTTAAAGTCAAGTAAATGCTTAACGATTGTTCTAATAAATTTCAGATTGGTTTAGGGTTTAAATGAAATTAAAAGTTATTTGATTAATTTCTTAATGGATAGCTTAATTTAAAATTTTGGAAGCATTAGTAAGTCAAAAAGATTAAAGTATTCACTTGTCATTATTAGTTTATTAAAAAAACATTTAAAATTTTTTTTAACTTAAAGTTAACCAAATATTTTAAATTGGGTTAGTTTAAAATGATTCAAAAATGAATAAGGCTTAAAATTTTAAAAAAATAAATTTTGGATCTTATTAATGTGTATATAAAATTTTTTCCTTTAATTTTTCCAAATCTAATATATTAAATAAAAATTTTCATTTTACCACTTTTTTTTTTATGCAAAATTTTAAAATACCAAATTTTTATTAAATAATAAATTTTAATATTTAATTTTTTAAAATAATTTGTAAAAGTTCTTAACGAAACTTCTGTTTCTTTAAGGGTTTGCCGTTAAGTTCTTTTATACCCCAAAACTATAAAAAAATTTTAAATTCCAAGTTTTTCCCCAAAATAATGGGTTAAAGCTTGTTGAAAGTTCACTTTTAAAAATTTAAGTTTACTTTAATTTTTGGAACTCGTTTTCCTTGCTTATTTAAATTTTTTCGGACTAATAAATACAATTTCCCAAAAGTTTCCTATCCAATTAATCCTTAAGTTTTAAACCATTTAAATTTAAATTTTGTTTGGAAAAACTTTATAAAAAAAGAGATTGTAATTCCAATTCGAAAGAACCCGTTCCATCCAGGGGCCCTTAAAACCCCTCAAAGTCATTTAATTTTTTTGTAAAACCCCCCGGGTTTTTCCCTCCTCCCCCTCACCCCCTTTCCACAGGCTATATCAAATACCCCCGCCTCCGCCCTTGCCTTTATTCTCAAACCCCAATCATTTCTCTTTCCCGTTCTACCAAATAAACCATTTTTCCTAAAACCCTCTAATATCCCCTCAAGAACTAACCCCGGTTAACTTAACCGCCACCATCCTCATACTACCAAATTTCCAAAAACCAAGTCACCCCAGAGAGCTAATGAACCAAAAACTAAGCAAAAAAAATTCTTTAAATTGGTTTTTATTTTTTTCCGGCCTAGAATATTTAAAGGGTAAATTTTTAATTGGATTTTTTTGGGGGCCTTATGCCGTTATTGGGTTAGTTTTTTTTAAAAAAGTTCCCCCTTGGGGGGAAAAAACCAAATTAAAAAGAACCCATTAAAAATTTTATAGGCTAGTTGGATATAGGAGGTTTTGAAAATGCCTTAGCTAAATCTTCGTGCTAATTAGGAGAGGCATTTATGTTAAAAATTGGTAACATTTGATTTTGCTTATATATTTGGAAATTGGAATGCCAAAGATTTGAAAAATCAAAAAAAAAGGGGGCCA
>JAMXBC010000686.1:0-15390 GCA_024138005.1 Lumnitzera racemosa | reverse complement strand
TCTGGCCATAAATCATGCAATACCCCCGGGGCGTGATCACACAAGATTTTTGGGGAAAATCAGTTTAAAAAAGTTGCCCTTTGTGTTTCTTTTTGGGGAATCCCCAAGAAGTTTTTGAGATCACGCACCCCTTTGCCCTTTATGTAGTTGTACATAAAAACCCCCAGAGAGCTGCAAACAAAAAAAAATATTATGCTTTAAAGTATCAGATATTGTTATCGTTGAACGCTGTCAGTTTTTTGTAGGTCGGTAATTACCATACATAGCCAACAATATTCGCCGGGGTTATGTAATCAGGAAATATAACACAGAAAGTGCTATAAATACCCAATTTTTCAAAAGCCAGAAATCGAATGGTGACAGCCCGGGACCAAAAACCCAAAGAAGATT
The DNA here is from genome assembly GCA_024138005.1 of Lumnitzera racemosa. Lineage (NCBI taxonomy): Eukaryota > Viridiplantae > Streptophyta > Magnoliopsida > Myrtales > Combretaceae > Lumnitzera > Lumnitzera racemosa. The sequence goes on along the minus strand of JAMXBC010000686.1, from coordinate 15,000 downwards.
GAGAAGTTCAAGGCAAAGAAAAAGAGCATTGGAGAAGAAGACCAGAAGTTAAACTGTTTTGAAGATTCCCATCTGGGGCTCTCCAGCAAATACCAAGGAACAAGAGAAATAAAAAACTTTGGCGTAATTAAAAGGGGAAAAAATGATTTTCGGGGAAATTTTTTCTTTATTCATGAAACAACTTAAAAATCATATTGAAATTCACAAAAATTTTTCATTTACATGCTTTGATAAAGAGTTGGTCCAAAAAAGAAGGGGGAAGAGCAAAATGATAAAGTTGAAGGCCAGTGGAGATGTGGATATTTTTCAGAAACAACCACAATATGCTCTTAGTGAAATGAGTAAATGAATCAAAAAAAAAAGGGAAATTCTAATTAAGAGCATACAGAAAGACAAATATAGAAAACAAAAAAACCCCGTTTTTATCCTTTTGCCAAAATCAGTTCATATTTAACCAATTTCCAAAAAGTATAATCCAACAAAATTAGAAAACTAATGTCCCCGTGAGGGCGGGGATACCCCGCAAGGAGCAATATAATACAAGGGTGATAGGATTTAAAATCAAACCCTTTTTTTTTAAAGGGGTTGGGTCCCCCAAGAGGCCCCAGCAAAAATCCCCTAACCCGGAAAACGACCAATGCATTAAAAAGAAATTTCCCAACAGGAAATGACCACTCCAAAACTGACCAGAACATGTTCAAGAAAAACCCACCCTATTTACCGCCGCACAAAAAAAGCCATCAAAATGTTGCCACTGGCACTGAAATATTTTAGTTTAAAAAAATAAAGGGAAAGGGGTGCATAAAGAACAAAAGATTAAAAAAAGAAAAAGATTTTTTCCCCATACTTAAGGCTTTTGCATTGGGAATGCTACTGAAAAGTGCAAAAAAGCAGTGTTACCAACCTGTGAGTCAAAATGTAGAGTCAGTTTCCATAAACATTTTTTTAGGTAATCATTTGCTATATATTTAGTGGGCTTTTTGGCAAAAATTATTGAATTTCAATAAAAAAGCAAGAAATTTAGCTGCTCGATTACATATCATTTGCCATGTGGTCCCCCTTTTAAACGATCTAACACATGATTTTGTGTTTTCGCAAAATCAAACTTCATAGCGACATTTTATTCCTAGTAAAACAACTTCAAAATGAAAACATTGAAAAGCACACTAACTAAAAAGGTTCAAAGGGAAGGGTTTTTTGAGCTTAAATTAGCAATAAGAAGGTAACAAGAAAGGGCAATTGCCTGGCTAAGAGATAGCCCAAAACAATGAGTGATCAAATCATCTCTAATTCCAAATCAAAGCAAGGGAAAACAAATTGAGAAAAGGTTCAAAGGGAAATTTTTCTAGCATTTAATGGCTATGCATCCGAATCAAAACGTACAAGCAGCACAAAACTCGAGTAATAAGGTATATTTCTCTAACAAAAAGATTTTTACAAAACTACTTCATTCCCTTTTTTCCCCATTTATAGGGCGTTTAAATAGATCTTCCCACTACTTTACTGTTTTTTACTACTGGGCAAAAAGAACACGATAAAGGGATATGAAAATAAAATGTTAGAACGTTACTTAAAGAACAAGCGGAAACTTTTTTACATTCTTGCATTGATTATATTTCGCATTCTTTTTTATTATCAGCAAAAAGGAAGGAAAGGGTGAAAGATTAAATCAAAAGCATCATATACTTCAATTTCATCAATATTTTAAATTTGCAGATCAAATGACAAAACAGAGGTGACTATTGCCCTATATTTGTTACCATAGGGTTGAAGAAAGAAAGGGATTATTGAACACGCATGTTGCATTTCGCATAGAAAGCAGTAAAATTCAAGAGAAACATTGGGAAAGTAGTTATAAATGAGTATCAACATAAAAAGATAAAAAAAAAAAATTCCTAAGAAAATAATTTTTAAAAGTCATTTTAAAAGGTGGGAAAAATGAAAATACAGAAGAATGTTTTCAGAACGGTTTTAGAAAGGGAAAGAAAAATAAAAAAAAAAAGCCCGACAAACAAAGATAAAAAGCCCGATAATTTAGGAAGGGTACCTTAAATATGCGTACAAAACAAAAAGCTACTCTCAAGAATGCCCTATGAAACATGGTAATGTGTCGGGGGAATTGAATATTTAGAGAAAGTAGACTGCAAAAAATTAAAAAGGGTTTCTTAAAGTTAGAACCATATTATTGAAACCTCCTTTAAAATTTGAGTGATGAAAAAAACCCAATGTGTAAAAAGACAAAATGCCCCACGAAAATCGTAAAAGCATTGAAAGCTATGAACAAAATTCCCCTTAAAGCAGAAGTGATTAATGTGTAATGCTGATTAAATTAGCATACTTATATGAAGTGTTTTGACAATACTGGAATATATGATGCAAAAAAAAAATCCCAATTTTACAAGTTTTTTTTGATCCATATCCCAAAAATTTAGCAGTAATTTTGAGCAAAACGCATAGTTTCCTTGTTATACAAATTACTCCAGAAGAGAGTAAAAAATAGATCAATAGGGACAATATGTCAACAGGGGTTATTTATGATCACGTCCCCTTCTGTCACATGAATAAGTGATGTTATACCCCTTCCCTTATGCTCACTTTGGGGAGGACCAATCCAAAGGCCTAAGCAATCAGAAAAGAAAAAAACAGTAAATTAAATTCAACTACTCAATGAAATGCTCTTTCCAAAAGATTGCATTATATCATTCGAAGGGAAAGGGGGAGTCAAAGCAAAAATGGGGCTAAATCAAAATTTTTTGACTATCATGAAAAGCAAAAAATGTAATTTTTTAGACAATTAAACTTTTTTTATTCACATTTTGAAAGTTAAAAAACTAAAACCAACTTATAACTTCAGCCCCAACCCAAAAATTCCTAGGGCAAGCTAAAAACCCTTTTTAATTTAGTCAGCTTGAAACATCAAACAATACAATGTAAACATACCCATTTGAAAATCACGCAAACACTAAAACACATGTACAAATCAACTTAAAACAACAAACCCAAAACCCCGATCCTTAAAATCGAAAATAAAGATACAATCCAAATAAATTTAAACCAAAACCCCAACTGCAACAACATGAAAACATAAGATTTACCTTTAAAAGCAGCAAATTCAAGTAAAGATTGGATTTTTCAACAATTTAACTCCCCTTCAAAATGGGCACTTACTCTATACGATCCTTTATAAAGCCAAAAGAATAGCAAGAAGTGGGAGAGAATGTTTTTTTTTTTATTGGAGAGTACAAAACCAATAAATGAATGATATGACTATATGTATATAGAAATATGAGTTGGTCGTTGGGGGTCGAGAAATAAAGGAACTTGTGTGTGATTTTTGGCTTTACCGATGAAATTGGAACATGGGTTTAACTAGAATAGCAAGTAATGAATATTGGTTGAAACAACATGAGACTTTTATGACCCCATGTGCATGAATTCGCAATAGCAATTATCAATTTATTTTTATACTACAAAATAAAAGGTAATTTACGTTTTAGGCTTTCCCCATCAAGAAGAATATTATAGAAAACAAAGAAAAACAATGGTTTATTTTACTTAATTTTCTGTTATCTTACATTAATAATATAGCTTATTTACCTATGTCTAAAGTACACACGTAGGGAAGGTTCAATAAAAATTAGAAAGCAAATTAATCATACTAAATGTAATATGGCTCTAACACAGTGATATGAACAATACTAATTGGTTCGAATTTTCTGTCTCAAGTTGCAAATTCCCTATAGTTGGAAAAAAAATCTAATTAAAAGCAGATAAATTTGAAGAAAAAAATTGATAAATTCATGTTTTATCCGATCCATATTAGATTTTGATATGAGATTGTGAAGGTAATTTTTTAAATAAAATTCAAATTTAAATTAATAACTAACTAACCCAAAGGGGTTGCTTGTGTTGAGATAATAAATTATAGATAAAACATATAATATTATAAATAGATGTATCTAAAAAACCTTCTTGATGTCAAGTTATAGCTTAGTGACTATGACGGCTTTACTAACGAAATGATGCGGATTGGCTTTCTCTCTTCCAATGGTTGTCCATATATTTGTGAAAATTCAAAAAATAATTGTCTGTTAGATGTGATTTTAGTTTAATCTTCCCTTATTAAGAAATTCATCATATAATTCTAAAAAGTTTGGTTCAAATACAGAATTAATTTTCTGATAATATGGATTTAAATTTAAACTAGTAAGTAGTGGCATACAGGTCAAACCTTTCTTGACTCATTCTTTTAAAAGGAAGGGGAAATATTTAATTGCTTATCTTGAAACGGCTGCCTCCATTAAACATAACTTGCCTTATAAAAACTTTGTGTATCAGTTAAACATAGATATGCCAGTTTTGGGTAGTATAAGTAGCCAGAAGGAAATTTCCTTTCTTCAATGCACAGTTAAAGGAAAAAAGGGAAAACTACTTAAAAAAATTTTTGAAAATTTTTTTTATTTAAATTTTTAAAAAATGCTTTAAAAAGGCTCTAAAATTTTTTTTTTTCCCCCAAATTTTTTCCCTTTTTTAAGTAGCACCCCCTTTTTCCTTAACTGTGCATTGAAAAAAAGGAAAATTTTCCCTTTCCCTGCACATATACTACCAACGGCTTATCTATTTTTAACGATACAAAAAAGTTTTTTAAAAGGGCAAAAATTTTTAAAGGAGGCACCTTTTAAAAAATAAGCAATTAAATTTTTCCCCCTTCCTTTAAAAGAATGATCAAAAAGGGGGTTTTGCCTGTATGCCACTACTTAAAGTTTAAATTTAAATCCATATTCATAAAATTTAATTCTGTATTTGAACCAAACTTTTTAGAATTATATGATAAAATTTTTTAAATTTGGGGAAGATTAAACTAAAACCACATTTTAACATGACAATTTTTTTTTGAATTTTCACAAATATAGGGACAACCATTGGAAAAGAAACCCAAACCCGCACCCATTTCTTTATAAAGCCTTTCATATCACAAGTTTAAAACCCTTGACATAAAGAAGGTTTTTTAAAATAATCTTTTTAAAAATTTTATTAATGTTTTATCTATAATTTTTTATCTCAACACAAGCAACCCTTTTTTTAAGTTATTTTTAAATTTTAAATTTGAATTTTATTTAAAAAATTCCCTTCAAAATTTCTCAATCAAAACTAATATGGTTTCGGAAAAAAACATGAATTTATCAATTTTTTCTTAAAATTTTATCTGCTTTTTAAAATTTTTTTCCAACTGGGGGGGATGGCAATTTGAAAACAGAAAATTCGAACCAATTAGTATTGTTCATATAAACTGTTTTGAGCCTTTTTTACATTTAGTATGTTTAAAATTTGTTTTCAATTTTTTTTTTAAACCTTTATTTACGGTGTACTTTAGACAAAGGGAAAAAATAAGCAATATTATTAATGAAGAAAACAAAAATTAAGTAAATAAACCATTTTTTTTCTTTTTTTTCTATAAAAATTTTTTTCTTGAGGGGGGAAAGCCAAAACGTAAATTCCCTTTTATTTTGTAGTAAAAAAAAAAATTTTTTTTTTGATAATTGCTATTCCCAAAATTCATCAATGGATTTCAAAAAGTCTCATTTGGGTTTAAACCAAATATTCATTACTTGCTTTTCTATTTTAAACCCCATTTTCCCCAATTCATCGGTAAACCCAAAAAATCACACAAAAGGGTTTTTTTTTTTTCCCCGGACCCCCAACGCCCAAACTCATTTTTTCCTATATACAAATAGCCATATCATTTTTTTAAATTGGTTTTGTACTCTCCAATAAAAATAAAAACATTCATCCCCCTTTCCCTTTGCTTTTTTTTTTTTTATAGGGACTGTAAAGAGTAAGTGCCCATTTTGGGGGGAAAATTTATTTGTTAAAAACCCCAAATTTCTTTATTGAATTTCCCTGTCTTTTAAGTAAATCTTATGTTTTCATGTTGTTGCCATGTTGGGGTTTTTTGGTTTAAATTTTTTGGATTTATCTTTATTTTTCGATTTTTTTTAAGGGGAAAACCCGGGGTGTTTTTGGGTTTGTTTTTTCTAAGTTTTTTTTGTACATGTGTTTTAAGTGTCCTTGCGTAAAGTTTTCAAAGGGGTATGTTTACATTGTATTTGTTTGACTTTTTCCCAAACTGACTGAATTAAAGGGTTTTTAAAGTTTGCCCCCTATGGAATTTTGGGTTCGGGCGAATTTATAACTTTGGCAGTTTTTTTTAACTTTCAAAATGGGGAAATAAGAATATTTTAAATTTTGTCTAAAAAATTTATAAATTCTTTGCTTTTCATGATAGTCACAAATTGTTTTACCCCCATTTTCTGCTTTGACTCACCTTGTACCCATTCTGAATGTATATAATGAACAATTTTTTGGGAAAAGAAGCATTTCATTGGGGTATTTTAAATTTTAAAAATTTTACTGTTTTTTTTCTTTTCTGTTTGCTTGGGCCTTTGTGTTTCCCGGTCCTCCCCAATTTATGCATAAGGGGAAGAGTAAAACCCATCACTTATTCAGGGGTGACAGAAGGGGCACGATGATCATTTAAATAAACACCTGTTGACAAATTTTGTCCCAATTAAATCTATATTTTACTCTTTTCTGGAGAAATTTTTGTATAACAAGGAAATCTATGCGTTCGCTCAATTTTTACTGCTAAAAGTGGGGGCAAAATGGATCAAATAATACTTGGAAATTTGGGTTTTGTTTTTTTTGCATCATATATTACTCAGCTATTTTTTGAAAGCACTTCATATAAAGAAATCTACTTTTAAATTTCAGCATTGACACTTTAATCATTTCCCTGCCTTAAAAGGGAAAATTTTGTTCATAGCTTTCAACTGTTTTCACGGGATTATCGGGGTGAAAATTTTTGTCTTTTTACGACTTTGGGTTTTTTGCACCCACCCCAAATTAAAAATAAAGGGGTTACAATAAAAGGGTTTTCCAATTTTTCAATAAAAACCTTTTAAATTTTTTTGGCAGTCTACTTTCTCCTAAATTTTTCAATTCCCCCGGGGAACACTTTTACCATGATTCATAGGGCTTTCTCTGGAGTAGAAATTTGTCTTGAAAACGAAATTTTTAAGGTATCCCTCACTAAATTATCGGGCTTTATCTTTTTGTTGTCGGGGGCTTTTTTTTTTATTTTTCTTTCCCATCTTCTAAAACCGGGTTTCTGTAACATTCTTCTGAAATTTTCAGGTTCCCCCTGTTAAAATGCCCTTTTAAAAATGTATTTTTTTAAAGGAATTTTTTTTTTTATTTTATCTTTTTATGTTGATACTCATTTTATAACCAAATTTTGGGCCAATTTTCTTTTAGAATTTTTACCCCCTTTCTTCGTTATCAACATCGTGATTCCCAAATAAGTGCCTTCTTTCTTCAACCTAGGTAAGCAAATAATGCAATATGTCACCTCTGTCGTTGTCATTTTGTTTCTAAAGGGTCTAAAATATTGATGCAATTGAAGTATATAAAGCTTTTGATTTAAATTTTTCCACCCTTTTTTCCCTTTTTTTTGGCTGATAATAAAAAGAATGCTGAAAAAATAATAAATGGCAAGAATGTAAAAAATTTTCCGCTTGTTCTTTAATGAACGTTCAAACATTTTATTTTTCATATCCCTTTATCGTGTTCCTTTGTCCAGTAGGGGAAACAGTGAAGTAGTAGAAATCATCAATCACCCCTATAAAGGGAAAAAAGGGAAACCCTGAGAGTAGTTAGTAAAAAAATCTTCTGCTTAAGAAATATACCCTTATTACTCGAGTTGTGATCTGCTTGTACGTTGCTGCATTTAAAGGGATGCATAGCCTTTTAAATAGCAAAAAAAAATTTTTCCATTTTTAGAACCTTTCTCTCAATTTGTTCCATTGCTTTGTTTGGGAAAATTAGAGATAAATTTGATCACTCATTTTTTTGGTCAAACTCTTAGCCAGGCAATTGCCCTTTCTTTTACCTTTCTTTTTTGCTAATTTAAGTTTAAAAAAAAAAAAACTCTTTCCTTAGAAAAAACCTTTTATAATTAAAAGGGGTGCTTTTCAATTTTCTCTTTTTGGGAAGTTGTTGTGGGAATAAAATGTTGCTAGGGAATTTTGGGACTTTTGCGAAAAACACAAGATCATGCTGTTAAGATCGTTTTATAAAAGGGGAGTTTCCACATGGCAAATGATATGTAATCGAGCAGCAAAATTTTCTTTTTTTTCTATTGAAGTTCTAATAATTACCCAAACGAAGCCCCACTAAATATAAAAGCAAATAAATTCCCAAAAAAAATGTTGTTTGGAAACTGCCCTCTACTTTTTTTCGACTCACGGGTTTTGGAAAACACTGCTTTTTTTGCACATTTCAGTAGCATTCTCCAATGCTAAAAGCCTTAAGTATGGGGAAAAAATTTTTTTCCCTTTTTTTTAATCTTTTGTTCTTTCTTTGCTTCCCTTTCCCTTATTATTTGTTAACTAAAATTATTTCAGTGCCATTTGGCAACATTTCTGATGGCTGTTTTGGGGCGGAACGGATAAATTTGGGGTGTGACGTTTTCTTGAAATGTTCTTTTCAGTGTGGATGGTCATTTCCCTTTTGGGGGAAATTTCTTTTTAATGAAATTGGTACAGTTTACCAGTTACGGGCATTTTTCCCTGGGGCCTTGGTGGGGGACCCAATCCCTTAAAAAAAAAGGGGCGGGATTTTAAATCCTACACCACTTGTTTTATATTGCTCCTTGCAGTATCTCCCATGCCTCTCGGGGGGGGACTTTAGGTTTTCAGTAATTTGTTAGGATTATACTTTTTGGGAAATAGGGGTTAAATATGAATCTGTTTTGGGGGCAAAAGGATAAAACATCGGGGTTTTTTGGCTTTTCTATATTTTTTCCTTTCTGTATGCTCTTAATTAGAATTTCCCCTTTTTTTTTCGATTCATTTACTCTTTTTCCCACTAAAGCTTTAATTGTTTTGTTGCTGAATAATATCCACATCTCCACGGGGCCTTTCAATTTTATAAATTAGCTCTTCCACTTTTTTTTTTTTTGGACCAACTCCCTTTTACCAAAAACCCTTGTAAAGAACATTATTGTAAAATTTGCAATATGATTTATAAGTTTTTACCCATAAAATAAAGAAAAAATTTTCCCTGAATATCATTTTTTTCCTTTAAATTAAACTGAAACATTTTGTATTTCCTTTTTTTTCCTTGGTTTTTTGCTGGAATGCCCGAGATGGAATTTTGCAATACAGTTTAATTTCGGGATCTTCTTCTCCAATGCTCTTTGTTTTTTGCCTTGAACTTCTCAATCTTCTTGGTTTTGGTCCCCCCGGGGGGGGGTGGTCACCATTCGATTGCGGGCCTTTTGAAAAAATTTTTTTTGGATATTGATAGCACTTTCTAGTGTTAAATTTCCTGAGTCTACTATAACCCGGCAAAATATTGTTGGCTATGCAAATGGTAATTCCGACCTAAAAAAAACCCTGACACCCTTTTAAATTTCGATAAAAAATATCTGATATTTTAAGCATAATTTTTTCTTTTTTTGCAGGGGGGTTTGGGTTATGTACAACAAACTTTAAAGGGCCAAGGATGTGCGTGCATCTCAAAAAACCCTTCTAGGCTTTTCCAAAATAGAATCACAAAGTCAACTTTTTTAATACTGATTTTCCAAAATTTTCTTGTTGTTTCACTGCCCGGGGCTATTGCATGTTTGAGGGCAAAAAGCCCTACTTTGCAAAGTAAGACATTACCTACTTATAAATACAATTGCAAAATTTGCTTTTACCCCAATTTTTTCAAGCAATACATGGAGGGGATTTTTAAAATTTTTAATCTTTCTTTTTTTTTAAATATTCCCCCTGGGAAAGGGTCACACTCCCTTTTGCTTCTGTCCTGTTTGTTTCATAATATTTTTCTGCCTGCTAACTGCTACATTCCCCATACTTCCCCTTTTATGATCAAAATTTTCTCTAATTCTCTCTACAGATTTCATTCATTCAAAATTGGGATCATGCCAAAACTTTTTGTGTTTCTTTTCAGATTACCCAAATTGTAAAGTTTTTGTTTATGCGGGGTGCATGGGGGCCAATTTTTTTTCATCTTTTTTTGTCAAAAGCTTTTAAAACTGTCTTTTAAATCGTGGGGGGTTGGGAATTTTTTTTTCTCTATATGAAAATTTGCTTTTCTATCTTTTTAGGTGCCCTTTTAATCAAACACCGGTTTTTCCAAAACCGTCCCAAAACCCAAATCCCCAAAACGTTTAACCCTAGCATTCCTATCGTTTCCTCCCCAAACTAGTTTTTTATGTGACTCACCCGCCTTTACCTTCCAGGGTTTCTTAAAAAAAATTAAGACATTATCTCATCGTTTAAAGGAAGGGAAAGGGTTGGAGAAAAGTCGTCCTTTTTATATGGCCAAACAGAAATGAATACAAAGGAGGAATTTAATGGGGGGAATGGTGCTGGCCCCGGGATTCGTTACTGAAAAAGAAACCCCTCTGATCGCATCAAAAGGGTTGCTCACATTGGCGCACGCGTTTTGGAAGTCATGCTGTATAAATTGGGAAATATTAAAAGAAACATGGAAGAGAAAAGTCTATTCCAGGGGCCCGGGGAAAACAAGAAAGGAAGAAAATAACAGGGTTTTCCTTTCTTTTATCCTTTTGGAAAGAAAGCTTTGATTTGTTTTTTTCTATTTTTCCCTGTGTTCACCATTTCCCAAGTTTAAAAGGGGTTGGGCTTTGGATTTTTTGGGGGATAAACCTTCAAAGCGATCCATTTTGAGTAATTTTGGGGCCACGCAGTGTTTTGACCCTGTTTGTAGCCCCTTTTTTGACTTTTTGGGGCTTTTTACAGGGTTGGGAGACAGTTCTACCAAATCCAGTATCCAGTGATTATAAGAAAAAAAACTTTTTTCCCAATTTTCAGGAAGGGGGATGTTTATGCAAAATTACAAATGCATCATAACAATCACCACTGGGAAAAAAGTTTTCCAATTCCTTAGTTTGCCCATGTCTAATCTCCTTAAATCATAAAACGTACATAAAAGTAAAAAAAAGGGAACAAAATCATATAATTTTTCATACATGGTGCAGAAAAAACCATCGACAAAACCCAAAAGGAAAACAAATGACCTAGCAGCCTTACTCCAAAAAAACTGGGGAACATGACCCCTCCAAGTCGCCTCTATCCACAGGCATAAATACAAACACACCCCCATGTTTACAACAAATTCCCCGACGGAAATAATCTAGGACCGACACCCCCAAAATTTTTCATTTGTTTCCCAAAGATTCCCTCCCCACACCAACCAAAACCTCTGCCGCTGCCAGAAAACCCTCGGGCGGAACATTTTAAAAACCCTATGGGATAAAGGGTTCACCTTTGAAACATCCCAAAAGGGAAGTTTTTAAAAATTTAATTTGGCCCAAAAAAATTCCTTTTCTTTGTATGAAGAACCCAAAACCGGGTCAAAAACCAAGTTACAAAAACAAAATTTCCCTTTTTTTTTAAATGGAACAGTGGAATAAATCCGGTGCCCACAATTGAATCGGGGAAAACCTCTTGCCCTTTTTTAGCAATGGGACTTATGAATCCATTTTGGGTTTGGGGGGGGGGGGGAAATTAAACATGTCAAGAAAAAGATGACACATATAAGAAAACAAATAAAACAAAGGGGGATCAAAAAGGAAAATTCCCATCTCACCGGGTGTTTTCCATCTATTTTCAGCTTTATAATATAAAGGCGAAAAATTTGCCCCAAAACTAAATCTGTCCTCTTTTTGTCTCAAACCTAAACCAGCTTTTGTCTATAAAAACCTTAAAACCCCAAAACTCCCAAAAAAGGTAAAAAAAAATGAAAATAATACCCCGTTTTCCCTTTCAAGAATTTATTTCAAGGGCCCCCCACTGCTTTGCCCTTCTCATGATTCGGGGGGCCTTTTATCTTCCATTTGTTTTTTTTCCACAGGTTTTTTTTGTTCTTCAATCTCTCGAACCTTCCCTTTTTCCTGAAACCACAACAACAGAACCCGCAAAAATTTCCAAATGCAAAACAATAAGGGGTATCCCTTTTAAACCCCAAGCAAAATAATATAAAGAAAACAAAAAAAATCTCGAATAAAAAAAATAAAATTTAAAAGTTGCTCAAAACTTTTTTTTAAAATTTAAATTTAGCTGTTTTTTTTCCCTTTTAAACCTAGCCTTTAATTTAACCAAAAAAAAACGAGCCGATGGAAAATTTGCCCCCCATGAAAACAAATTAATTTTTCCCAAATTAAACCCAATAAAAGAAAAGATTTTTCCCTTTATAAGACATTTTCCCCATCAAAATGATTTAGTCCCAATCAGGGGAAAAATGCATCAAAAACCCCAAATTTTAAAAATTGAATAAAAAGGCACCCAATTTTTTTGTCACATTAAAAATTTTGATAAACAAAACCCGGAAAAAAAAAAACCCAAAAAAGAAAAAAATGACCAAGATACAAAATGCTATCCCCCCTGTTTTCCTTAAGGGGAAATTATCAGAGAGCACCCTCATCTCCAGTTTTTGCCTTTCTCCCTTTTTAAAATCTACCACTGAAATACTCTGTTGACGATTCAATAACATGCCCACCAATAAACCCATTCTAAACAATAAAATTAAATACAGATCATGAAACCCTTTATAACCCAATTTGATCCCCTTTAAAATTTCCCTTACAAAAGGTTGATTTGCCTGGAAATACTTGGGAAGTGCTTTTGTTTTCGAGCCCCCCCTTTTGGGGGGGATGCCCCCTTAGGTTTCAACAAAAATTCCGCACGTAAGCATCCACAAAAGGTACCAAAGCCAAGTTATTATTCATAGCCATCAAAAAAATTTCATATGGGAAAAGTAAAAAATTTGAGACTAATGAAACCTCTTTTTTTTTTCTTTTTTTTTTTTTTTATTATTATTTATATTTTGGGAATAAGTAAAAACTACTTGGAAAAAAAAAATTACAAGTCTTTTTTGCAATAAAGCCACCCAATAAAGAATCTCATAACTTTTGGGGAATATTGAAAAAGTTTTAAACCGAATGTGGGGGTTAAAAAAAATGACATTACAAAATTTGTTAATTATGTCAAAGATATCCCTTAACAAGAACCAAGGCCTCTTTTTACTGTTCCTATTTTAATTTACAGAATTTTAAATATGTTCCCTTTGAAAGTTGTACAGTTTGGGGTTTTTTTTCCAGAGCTATAATGCAAAACTTACGAAAAATCTACAAACCATTTTAAAAGTTTAAAAGCCTTAACATCAAGACAAAGGGAGGGAGAAAAAAAAAAAAGGATCCCGAGACGTTTTGATCTAAAACCCAGTTATTTTCTAAAAAACAAAAATTTTGTCAGGGTTATCATACCTTAAGCAACTGAAAAATTTTTCTTCAACCGGGGTGACTTTGGGGGCAGCATATCAAACCTATTCAAGTTTTAAAAGGGATGATACAAAAAAAAGGAATGAAAACACAACACCAACAAACTTTTTTTTTAAAAACTACAAGAAAAACCCTTTTTTAAAAAGTTTGCCCACAAAAGTAACTTCATGAAGTGAACAAAGCGCTTAAGGGAAAAGATACATAATCCCCCTATAAAGAAATTCGGAACCCGTTTTCTTTTCCATTTTTAAATGGGAAATTGGTATCAAGTGTTGTCTACTAAAATTTACAGGGCCTAAGATAATCACTAACTAAGTTCCAACCCCTGCACCACAGTCCCATCCAAAAAAGAAAAAACAAAAATAAAAGAACAAAAAAGAAAAATAAATGCAAGCACTTCAGTTAAAAACCCCGCCTTTTTTAAAAAAAAGTTTTTTTTGGGCTTTTTTATTTTTTTTAATTTTTATAAAAACCCTTTTTCTTTCTTTTTTTTATTAAAATTATTTTATTTTTTTTTTTCCCCTTTTGCATTTTTGAAAAAAGGGATAATAAGGAAATGTGGGGGGGAAAATTTTTTTGGGGGGGTTATTTTTATGGTTTTTTTTTTAAAAAATTTTTTAAAGGGGGTTTTTTTTTTAAAAAGTTGAAATTTTAAATTTTTTTGTTTTTTTTTTGGTTTTTATTTATAACAAAAAATAAAAAAAAAATTTTTTTTTTTTTTAAAAAAAATTTTTTTCCCCGTTGGATTAAAAATTTGGAAAAAAAAATTTTGGGATTTTAAGATGAAAACTCCAAAAAGGATAATTGGGTTTTTTAAAATTTTTAAAAGGGGGGGGGGGGTTTTGGTTTTTTTTTAAAATTAAAGTTTTTTTTAAAAAAAATTTTTTGGAAAAATTTAAGGAGTTAATTAAATTGCGGCTTTTTTTTTTTGTTTTTTTGTTGTTTTTTTTTTTCTAATTCCCTTGTTCAAACTTTTAAAAACCCCAAAACCCCCCGGAAAAAATTTTTAAAAAAAAGGGGTTTTTTAAAAAAATTTTTTTTCCCCTTTTTTTTTTTTTTTTTTTTTTTTTTTTCCCGGTTTAAAAAAGGGGGTATTTTAAAACAGTTTATTTTTTTTAAATTTTGGGGGGTTTAGAACAAATTTTTTTTAAAACCCCCACAAAAAAATTTTAAATTAAAAATCCATTTTTCCTTGAATTTTTTTTTTAAAAAAAATTTTTTTTACCCTTTTTAAGGGGTTTATTTAAAAATCTTCTTTTTTGGGAATTTAAAATGAAAAACCAGAATGTGGTTTGGGAATTTTTCCCGTAAATTTTTTAATTATCCTGAAACTAAAAAAACATAAAAAATTTTTAAATTAACCCTTTTTATTAAAATTAACTTATTGTGCCCCAAACTTTTCTTGAATGTTTACTTAAAGAAAATATGGAAATTCAAAAAATTTCAAAAGGTAAAATGGATTTTCATAATTTCAACCAAATTTTTTCCCTTTTCCATTATAAAAAAAACCTTTTTTATTTTTGAAAAATTTTATTTATTTGGATTTTATAAAGAAATGAATTTTTGGCAAATTGTTTCTAAAAATCCCAAGTAAAGGGGGAACCTTAATCTATAAAATTTCTATTGTTTAC
>JAMXBC010000685.1:0-15421 GCA_024138005.1 Lumnitzera racemosa | reverse complement strand
ACCAAATCACCCCAGAGCACTGTTGCCCACAGAGTCAACCCTTGTGCACCCCAAGCTTTTGGGACTGACGTGTGAAGAGGAGGGTTTTTCAAATCATCAAGAGCTCTCCAAGCCAATGGTTTTTGACATCGAAGCCCTAAAAAAAACGACGATCAAGTCGATCGTATCCGTGTTTCCCCCTCAATAGTGAAAACACTTAAAGCTCCCCGACTGGAGGAGTAGCATCTGTTCGAGCTGTCAGTTTGACAGCAATGAGATCCCACGACCTCGCAAGGTGCAGAAGATGCTGGCATGCGTGCATGCAGGAGCAGCATCATGGTTGGCAAGACCCTCAGCATGAAGCAGATGACCAAGTCGTTCGGCACATGGGTGGCATGGAGAAGCCATGGAACTGTCCTCACGGTCGACCAACAATGAGACATCTGACGAGCCTGGGTGCATGGCAAGGCTGGCAAGAAGGTCAACGTCCTGCGACGAGGAGCGGTGAAGACAGACTGGCAAGCATGGATGCAGAGCATGTCATGAGGTATGACTTATGTGTATGACCATAGTATAGATCAACTGATACCCTTACGTACACCAAGAGCTGTCTTGAGCATCCAACGAAGCTTTCTAGCAAGACTGTATCATCTCCACGAAGCCAGCGAATGTCCAACTTGCCATCTCGCATACGATCTTGATCGAACGTGATTTGTCGCACTGCTCCATACGAGTATTACGCTGCTTCTTTCTTCGGCACTCTTGACCAGACGTTGCCATGCTGCAGCCAGACCAGTTGCAATGTCTGAGTTTATACTGCCACCGTGTCAAGATCTGACATGATCTGATCAAGCCTCTTCCCAGCATACCAGCCATCATGTCTGGACAGCAATGGTACGCTCTGTGGCAGCGGTAGCAGGCCATGATCAACGAGCCATGTCTCGCCACATCATTGCGTGGTCTGCGATCTCCAAAGCTCCATGCTATGCCCATCTCACCGTCTTCTGACCTGCCTTAGGTTTGTGGCAGCAAAGTTGCTGATGCCATGATCTTTGAGCTTGGTGACAAGCTGCTGTGCACTTGCAGTCTGCCAAACATGCATGTATACCACTGAACTCTTTCTCGACACCAATGATTCTTCGAAATGCGGGTGGCAAAGCCAAGGTCACCACCTGGGCAGATCATCTCTGTGGTTGAGCCTGTGCACACTGCGGATGGTGAAAGGTCTTGAAGGTGTATGCCTGCTTCATGTCGTCCTCAGCTGTAGAATGGGGGATTGCAGAGGACAAAGTCGATTGTGTCAATCCCAGTGTCGTCCAGAGGTATGAGAGGAGCATCAGGAGCGCACTGCTTGAGCCTGATTCGCTCCTGAAGTTATTGTCATCAATGTTCTTGCTGGCATACTCAGTGAGTGTGCGTCGATGTCTGTGCCAAGCATCCTCCATCTTGGTCTTGCTGCGCAGGCAAGAAGATCGTATATGCATGAGCTCCTACGCCGATGTCAAGACCGACGACCTGCCGTTGAGCGTCATAGCCATCGTCAGTCATTCCCACTGGTGGTGTCGATGAGCTCCTGGATCCAGCGTATGTAGTTCCAGCGTACAGTACTGGTGGGCAGAGTCTGTCGTTTGGAAGAGTGAGCTGAGGTCAAAGTCCCGCCTAAGAATGGCCTTCGTGAGAGCTCTACGCTGGTTAGCAGTGCCCATCAATCTTTTGGGCATACTCACTGGATCGTTGATGGGTCTTGCCAGTCTAGATGGCCATTTGCTTGCTGATATACCTTGCCAAAGTCACCATCATCCTTGGCGAGCTGCTCGAAGTTGATATCATCGCTGTAGTAGTCGAGAGGTGCCTTTGGACATCGCAAAACTCATCGCTGTGGTAAGGAGGTAGTCTTTTGCCTGTGAGCTGCGCCTGGGTGCGAGCTGAGGCTTGCGTATTGTCGTTGTAGCATGACGTGAAGCAAGGCAATGTCAACAACACAAATTCTGGCCTTCATTCTCAAAATACCACTACCCCTAGGGTTCAACCACTTCTTGGCGAACAACACATCACCACAGCCTGCAGCTGCGTCACAAACGTTCACTGTTTCGCAACATACATGCCTACTGCATGCGAGCGCGTGGTGCTGTCTATGGTCGACATAGCATACTGCAGCCACCTGCGCCTATGCCAACCCAGCTTTCTCACCTCGAATCTCCTGCTTGACCGCCGCACAGGCCGAAGACCTCCCAGCCATATCAAGAGGGGTATGTGAGTATCGAGACCACGCAGCGACATCAAGAATCGCTCAGGATGGCCAATACCAAGTGCCAGCCTTCTCGGACCGATTTGCGCAGAACACAATCGCTCACAGCGTCAAGACTGAGCCTTTGAAGGCAGGTACAGTCTCTCACGCTGCACAAACCACATCTGGCGATGGCAGAGAGTAGCAACAAGTTCCCGCTATGCGCGAAGGACGATGTCAAGACATATACGAGACATCGACAGTCTCGTGCATCTCGCAGCATGCCAAGTCTCAGAGAGCTGGAGCTATTCCTGTCAACACTAGTCCTAGCCCCAACAATGCAGGAACCAGATCCACAAGCGAATGTACTGCATGCACGTCATTACAGGCCAATAGCTCCCAACACTATTGCCTCGTGTTCGTGGAAGAGGAGGTATACACCAGCAAGCAGCACAACTCACGAGCATGGCATACGACCCCAAGCGCCTTGCAGAGGATCAGCACCTGATCTCCTTCCTGTTCAAGAGTATCGGAGAATATGACGAAACTGGAGATGCAAGATCGGGGAATGCAACAAGGAGATCCGGCGAATGAGTGGTTCTGGTCATTACAGAGCTGATCGTTGGACAAGGGCTGGCATTTGCTTATGCAAGATTTGCCGCATGGGTAGCACGGGATAGAGAAGCTGTGGGACGCGCAATCAATGGGCAAGCATTGTCTCAAGAGGGAGCTCTGTGGAGAGCTGTCACAACATGCAACCTCCTCATGCACATGCAGGTGAGCAAGAGATGAGCTTTTTGACCGGAAGGTGAGCGGTCCATCAACACGAGGATTTCTTCATCACTATCTCAGGCCGTTGCTGGCGTCTGCCGCTACCAAGACCAAGCCTCGTCATGGCCTAGACAAATGTCTGGCTGGCCCTATACCAGCGCCGGCCTCACTATACTGGGCATGACGATTGTGCTTGGAAATCTCGATCTGCAGCAGATTTCCTTTCTGACACAAGTACAACCCATGGCTGGCTCGCCTACAGCTCTTTGCCTCAACGTGGAGGAGGCTTCTTGTGCGACCGCTGCGAGGATGAGGAGAGCAGATCCTAAATGATCAGCAGAACCCTTCAACCAAATGCACAGTCCTGACTCAAGCCGACCCCTCAAGGGCCCTTGTGGTGAGACAGTCCGAAGTGCAGCCAGTCAAAGAGACCCTCACTCTCGGACAGCATAGCAGCCGTTGCTGAGCACAGATGAGGATGGCTGGGACGACAAGATGAAAGGTCATGGCTGCCGGATCCTTGGCTGAGTGCACGATCTTCTGAGCCAGCTGGAGGCGTTCAGCCCAGCGTCGCATCGTGCAAGCAAAGCAGGGCGCCACTAGCTCTCCGTCATTTCGCACCAGCGTATTTTTGATTCCATGACCCAGTTGCAGTAGAGTTTCGTGTGACAGCTTGCCGGGTGTCGTCGTCTTGTGCTTCCCTCTGGCCTGTTGCATGCTGAAAACCTGGAAAGAGCAGTGGTGACTGCCACATCCGACGCATCTGCCGTTCTTGCACTGCAAATGCATCGCTTCCTTCCTTCTTGCACACTGTCAGGTTGACAGACTTCACCTTTGTCTGTGCATCATCCATCCGATTTCCAGAGAGAAACGATCGACAATCTGAGAGAGGAACGATCCGCTGGCGTGCTGAGAGGCGTTGGACAGGCTGTGAAAAGTATCCCCAATTGCAAAGTCCGGCCAACAGCACAGCTTTGGAAAGCCTTGGACTTACGCAACGCACGCACCTCTTCCACCATCGCAGAAGCATCTCTCACTCTCACATCTCACACCAACACTCTTGTACTACACACTCGTTCGCACGCCTTTCTTTCGACACACAGCTATCTCCATTCGCCACACGACGACTACGACAATCTCAACCGATACTCTCGCTGCAGACTTCGCTATCGATCTCAAAGAGGTCGCAAGTCGCTGATCCTCCCAAATCCTAATCTAGGAACTTCACCCTCGTACCTCAACGTGCATGGTTGCCGATACCTCTGCACACATCCTTGTGCGAAGGTAGCCTGACCATGGCACCTGCGCGACCTGAAGCCTCACGAACGCCATCTTCCAAAGATGCGCGGTTTGCAGGCAATGCAGAGGCCATACAACAAGCTGGCCGTTCCCCTGCAGCGCTCGCCGCTGCTGCATCAGCACACTCCTTGCGACAACAGGCCCAACGAGCGCAGACACAGCAATTTGGGTTGAGACCTAGCAGCAGCACTCCAAATCTGCTCAGAAAGAAGAGTAGGCCACATTCGCATTTGCAGGACATTGGAGATGAGGAGGATCAAGAGGAGGCAGTGCCAAGAGAGGAGCCGTCAAGCAGTTCGACCAACTTTTCAAGACCTGCGACATCTGCGAGCCCACAAGGTCGACAGGCGCCTGCGTTACTGGTTCCCACATCGTCAAACGGCTCCAGTGGTTCATCACGAGGCAATAGCAGACAGCCCAGCGTTGAATCCTCACCAGAAGCCAAGCCAGCAGACGGTCTTCTCTCAGCGCAAGGCATACCTATACCTCCAATTCCAGATGACGACCTTCCTCCACTCAGACGACCTCACACAGCCACGAAACGAGATTCGCAGCTCAGTCTGGCAAGATTGGGCACGCCCAGATCTGTAAGAGATTTGGGAGCAGACTATGATCGATACTACAATCCTTTCTCATCAAGGAACAATTCGCAGCTGGATCTCAGCAAGCTCGATGCATCAGCAAGGCTGCTATCATCAAGATCGCACTCTTCAGTCGATCTTCTCAAAGATACTCCAATCCTTTCGGCGACTCAAAACGATATTCAAGCGCATGGCATTCGAATGTTAGCACCAGACCTGCCTCGCCTGTCAATGAAGTCGGCGATGAGAAGCACCCAGATACACACATTGCTGCCTTCAATGGAGCGACGTCATCCTCAGACGATGTCACTGAGAAGCCAGGCACGCCAAACTTCATTCGAGACGCAGATCCGGAAAAGACACCTTTCTATCCTTATGTCGACGATCGACTAGGCGCACCAGAGTATGCATATCCCTTGTTTGTGGACCACAAAGAGGACGACGATGATCTACACATGCCAGCGTGGGACGACGACGTACGGTGGAAACCAAGGTTACGAGATCATTTCACAAGAGAGAACATTTGCAGCACTTTTGGTATGATGCTGATGGTAGCTGGACTGCTCTGCGTCTTCGTAGTCCTACCCATCATCTCTTACACAGGCACCAGCCTCATTCCTTATGGATACAACACCACTGGACCAGATGCCGACAGCATTAAGGGAGTGGATCCAAGCTCCTGGTACTATGTCAACAGCAACACATATGACCTCCTCAAGAACGTCAGGCAAGGACTGGTCGATCCAGATACGCCAGAAGATGTCAAGACGAGGTACGACATCAACGGCCAGAAGATGAAGCTAGTCTTCAGCGATGAGTTCAACACAAAGAACAGGACCTTCTACCCAGGCGATGATGCATACTTCTATGGCTTTGACGGTTGGTATGGAGCTACACAGGACCTTGAGTGGTACGATCCTGATGCCCTCAATACTGGTGAGTTTAGATTGCGCTACACTGAGCTTTCACTGACACTGCACAGGCGATGGAGTGCTCGAAATCGGTCTTGACCAGTTCCTCAACCATGGCCTCAACTATCGCTCAGGCATGCTTCACAGCTGGAACCAGCTCTGCTTCAAGGGAGGCGTCTTCGAGGTTTCTGTGTCACTGCCAGGTCCAGCTGGTGTACACGGATGGTGGCCAGGTGTTTGGACGATGGGCAATCTAGGACGTCCAGGCTACCTCTCCACCACAGATGGTCTCTGGCCCTACACATACGACGAGTGCGACACTGGCATCACACCGAACCAGTCTATGACGGATGGAACCAGCAAGCTACCAGGTCAGCGTCTCAATAAGTGCACTTGCGAGCTGCAAGATCACCGAACCCCGGCAATGGACGAGGAGCTCCAGAGATCGACATCATCGAAGTATCAGCCGATTGGGGTGGAAAGGGCATCGGTGTTGCTACTCAGTCCTTCCAGGTGGCACCATTCGACGTCTTTTACTACCCTAACTACGATTTCATGGAGAATCCAAACCTCAACCTCAGTGTTGTCAACACCTATACTGGTGGACCATTCCAGGAGGCCGTCTCAACAACCACCATGCTCAACAACGACTGGTACGATGGCAAGGCCTATCAGAAGTACGCATTTGAGTATGCTCCAGGACGAGATGAGAATGCATATATTCAGTGGTTTGTCGGCGATGAGGAGATGATGAAGTTCGATGGGCGAGCTATTGGACCAAATGGCAACGTTGGTCAACGTATCGTCGCTGAAGAGCCAATGTCCATCATCATGAACCTGGGCTTCTCACACTCCTGGGTCGACATTGACCTGTCTAAGCTCAAGTTCCCAACCTTCATGAGGATCGACTACGTGCGATGGTATCAGCTTGAGGATGCAGAGCTCGTCACCTGCGATCCACCAGGCTTCCCAACGACAGAGTACATCGCCAGCACCCACGAGCGTACAACAACCCAACTACACCACCTGGGACCAGGCAGGCTACGATTGGCCCAAGAACACTTTGATGCATGGATGCGAGCTGCCAAGAGGTCTGATCTCTTGATGATGGTAGCATCACTTTAGCGAGAAGGAGAAGACATACACCTTTACAAGCATTGCATACAGTTCTGCGATTTTGCGGCATACCTGGGTGGCGTTACGACTGAGACAATTCACTGAGGTGGACAGAGGAACTGTAAATACAAAGACGGCGTCCAGGATTGTGATTGTCAACCACGATGATGGGTCATGAGGATTGAGTCTCTTCAGTACAGTGCATATATTCTTAATCATGGAAATCCCATCACTGATGCCTTAGCCCTGCCCGCTCTGCTGACTGCGTTCTGACGACTGCTCTCACCATGGTTGCATCTTGGGCAGTCATGGCCTCCCATTTATTGCACGAGTCATGTGCAAGCGTCATCCACCATTTTCGCCGCTCCCAAGAATGCCACTTCGTCCTTGTCCAGCTGACGCTGAGGAAGGAAGAGTGAATGTGAAGGATGAGTAAATTGTTAGGAGTTTCTAAGCAGCAGTTGGGGCAGCCAGTCGAAAATGCCGATGATAGTGCAAGCCGCCACTTGCATCTGAAGAAGTCAGCGGCTCATTGGAACAGAGGCTTGCCGCCCTCAATCTGCAAGCGAGAGGTCCATCTGCGGCGAGCTGGACCAGGAGGTGTGCATAAGGCTGATGCCCCCACTGCTGAGATCCGATCAGTCAATGCCAGTTATCAAAAATCGTTCCTCGATGTTCCCAAATCGAGCGGTCTCAAGAGGATGACCTCCAGTTTGCTGGCTTGCTTAAAAGGGAAGCCAGGTTCGGAAGACAGAGCGTGCCACCCACCTTCGGTCAACCATTGTGTGAACTTGAGTTGCCGTATATGATCACTTGATGACCAATGGACTGGAGGAAACTGCTGGCATCGCTCAAAGTTCTTGAAGTCGAACGATGTGTGCCGAAGAAGATGCAGCTGCTTCTTCAGAAGCTGCTTGCAGGTCGGAAGATGCCATACGCTTTTTGTGCCTTGTAGAGCGGTTTTCAAGACATGGTGTTCCCACGTGCGGTGCCAAGACTCCCATCTCTCCTCTCGGCCCTTTTGGTGGTTCCGCTGAATGTTCTCTCCTGCGCATTGAGGATAGCGGTGATGGTGATGACTTCCTCATCTTCTACAAGAAGATATACCAGGATCGCATTGCGAAGCTCAGCTGGAAGCTTGGTTGTGAGATAGCAGGTGGTGGTAGGTTGTGGACGGTCAGGCTCGTCTGCCTTGCGTTTCTTGGCACGCTTGGGACATGGCAGAGGGCGGCGGCGAGAGGGCGGCGTGCTCGATGTGGCGGGTAGTAGTGTTGTCTCTCGCGGTGAGTACGATGGCAGTGATCGAAGTCGTGTATATGACAATGCTTGTAAGAGAACGTTCCTCGAAAGGTGAGGTTGGAAGTGGGTGGGAGAAGTGGAAGGAGCGAACGAAAGCTGCAGCAGAATTGTGGCTGCACCAGCTTCACCTGTCACTTGCCTGTGCACCATCAGAGTAACTCTACTCACCTGAACTTCGAGTGACGTGAAACCTGTCATCGCTCATCAGTCAGTGACGATGTGGTATACTCAGCTATCCTTTCACTCCTTGATGCGCCTCACATTCCTCGCTGCCAACCAGGACGGCATTTGAGCCCAACACCAGAAAGGAGGTCCCATAATCGTCGCTCGCTGTCGAAATGAAACGTCAAAAGATGATTACATGCAGTGCTTCTTCTTGATGCTTGCCCTTACAGCATCAGCTCCAGTGGGTTCTCATAACCTTCTTGAGTGCCTTCATGAACTCAGCACAACAGCTCCATCCAACACTTGTGATCAACGATCCAGTGATGACAATCTGGTCGTCCCATTCGAAGTTTGGCTCGTCATCCTCTGCGTCCTTTGGAATGCAACCTTCTTGACTGCACCGACTGCAATGATGGTGGCCTGTGGTGGGTTGATGACTGCTGTGAATCGCTCGATAGCTCGTTCATGCCCATGTTGGAGATAGTGATTGTGCCACCCTGTACTCTTCTGGCTTAAGCTTGCCGTCTCGTGCTCGCTTACCAAGATCCTTGACCTGTCCTGAGATTGCTTCAGGCCAATGCATGTGCTGACTTGACGATGGGCGTCATAGCCAACTGGGTGGCAAACGGCGACTGAGACATCGACAAAGTTGTGCTGGCGGATGTAGACCTCCTTCCTCCTCTCGCCAGCTGCTGTTTGCTGCTGGAACCTTGCGTGCTGCACAGCGACAGCCTTGATGAGGAAGTCGTTGACTGAAAGCTTGTACTTGCCATCTGCTGCGCCGTTGAGTGCCTGTCTGAGCTTCAGGAGCTTGGAGACTGAGATGCTGGAGGCGACAAAGTAGTGTGGGTTCTCGTTCATGGAGGTCTTCAGTCGTGATGCAATGGTCTTGCGCATGCTCGTTGCTGGAACGTCCTCGTAGCTCTGCTGTGGTGCACCAGATGCTGTTGGTGCTGCTGCAGCCGCAGCTGGCTTGTACTTCTCAACATCCTCCTTTGTCACACGACCACCCTTGCCGAGCCTTCAGTGCTGAGAGTGGGACACCCTTCTCAAGAGCAAGCTTCTTGATAGCAGGTGGGATAGCACTCTCACGGTCGATGGACAGCTGCAATCGCTCACCAGTTGACTCTGACTCCTCTGCTGTGGGTGCAGATGATGCCTCCTGTCTGGCTTCTTTGCTGGTGGTGGAGCTGTCTTTGTGCCTTCCTGTGGTGGTTCTGATGCTTCTGCGCCTCTTGTCCCTTGTTCTCGCCTGATGAGTGGTGGTGCCTTGTCTCCTCCTGCATCTTCGATTGTGAATCTGCGAAAGCAGCGACGTCGTCTTCGCTCTCAACCATTACACCAATTGGCTGTGTTGTCAGCGCAGCTCTCCTGCTTGGGTATACCACTACACTTCCGACAGCACGTCCTTCTCGCCGGACTCTTTCAAGACCTTTGCCAGGAATCCTTCATCTTGGTACTCAAATCCATCTGAGCCTTGTCTGTCTCGATCTCAACCAGACATCACCTGGGAGAGTGTGTCACCTGGCTTCTTCTGCCAGCTACCAATGTTTCCTGCTGTCATCGTAGGCGATAGTGCTGGCATGAAATGACTGTGTGTGATGGGAAAGGCTATGATTCAGCAGGAGGTCGTACTTATTGTTTGACTGACACTTGGATGCATAGTATCGTGAAAGCGCTGAGAGCGCTGGAAGGCATGGCTGGCGTTTGTCAGTTGACGTCTTCCAATCTCGACCACGCTCACCTCGCGCCATTTGTGATCTCCAGCTTGTAGCAACACCTCTTGACAGCGCACCTCGAGATGCTCTCGAAAGGCAAGCGAGCGATGACATACTGTCAAGTGGTTGTGCTCTAAGCTGCCTTTAGAGCTTTGTGCCAGATCCTTGATGTTGTAGATGTCCGCACTAGATCAAGCGCCACAGAGGTCGAAGAGGTCGTGATTGCGAGAGATGACAAGGTACTGCGAGATGTTTGGGTGATATTTTCGTGTTGGGAAGCTCAAGCCATGCTCTCAATGAACGACGACAGCTCTGGGGAACGTTCGGGCCTACTCTCCACTATTTTGAGCCTCCTTCAGGTCTAGCGGCAGTCAAGAAATTCTATCGAAGAAGGGTGACGTTCAGTCTGCAACGTGTTTGATTCGAGTAGGAGGTCTGAGGTGTTGAATTTGGCAGCTTGTCCGTTTGCGATGGAGTGAGGGAGTCGCATGGTCGCTCTTGCCTATCATGATGATTGCCTGACGGACAATGCCGGACTTCACTACATCCCATCCTCAGCATTCCTTGGCAGCCATTGATCGATACACTGTTCTTGCTTTGTGCCCCTCTGGCTCAGATGGCTCTTCACATTAGCACCAGGTCTTCTTCAGCTTTTCTATTCCATTATCGAACCGACTGCTCCTTCCAATTCATGACGCTGAAGTGCATAGATCAGCCACACGTGGCGTCAGCCGAAGCTACGGACACTTTACTCCTTTGAAGATCAACGACAAGCTTACGAGACACATGCGGGAGACTTTCTTGTCAATAGACAACATCTCAACAATGCACTTTAGCATGGTTCGCAACACCTCACGACCCACATAGATACACGGACACACACGCATGACACCGGTCTACCAAGTGCTGGGATGGCCGATGAGAAGGAGATCGCAACACCAGCGCAGCAGATGCGCCAGAGACACAGCACAATGATCTTCCGAAGGCAGCTCAGTAGAAGCAACGACAAGAGCCAACAGACACAGTCTGAGGAAGCTTCCACAACAACTGTCAACGGCCACACCGATGCATCGAGCAAATTGCCATAGAACAGCAGGGAGATATGACAGCAAGGAGGAGGCAGCAACACCACAGGAGGTGTCTGCGCCTACGACAGCACCAGACACTCCTACGAATGCCACTCCCACCACATCTCGCATGCGAACAGATTCGCATCTACCACAGCGACGACAGCAACCAACGCACGAGATCCACCACCGCACCACACGAAGCAGCATGGTCTTCGTTGTCTCCGCCCTTGAATCGATAGCAGCATCCAAAGATGCTAGAAAGAGCAAGCCACTGTTGGATTCTACACAAAGAGCACTGTCAGCGATCAGGAAGGTACAGGCGATGCGAGCCAGATCGATCAGAGATCCTGTTTGAGCCACTCAATCTGGCTACAGAGGCTGTCACAGTCAGTGTCGTTACCACCGCACTGGACTGTCTTGGCAAGCTTATCAGCTACTCGTATTTCACCTCACCTGCGGCGATGGAGGGTCAGGCAGAACACCAGAAGCTACCTCTGATCGAGCGAGCGATCGACACCATCTGCGAATGCTTTCAAGGAGAGGCTACACCTGCTGAGGTGCAGATGCAGATCATCAAGAGCTTGCTGGCTGCCATCCTCAACGACAAGATCGTGGTGCATGGTGCAGGTCTTCTCAAAGAGTGTCAGGCAGACGTACAACATCTTCCTGCTCTCCAAGAGCAGCGCCAATCAGCAGATCGCACAAGGCACACTCACACAGATGATTGGCACAGTCTTTGAAAGAGTCAAGGCGAGATTGTCAGCCAAGGTAGCTAGGGTAGGCGCATCTTCCACCAGCAGTCTCGTACAAGCGAGGCTCTTCCCAATGAGTCCACTGATACGAATGGCGTCTCTACACCAGCCGACGAGACAGAAACACCTACTGAGAAGGAGCCAGAGGAGCAGACCATGACCTTGCAGGACTTTGAGAAGAGGAAGTCATTCGACGATGCTAAGATCACAGAGGCCACCACAACAGTCACTAGAGCCAAGCAAGGATCAAGATCGAAGCAGCCAAGCAGGACAGCCTCAGGCGATCTACCATCGATCACTATCCAGGGAGAGCACACAGAGGTACTTGCGGACGATGATGAGGATGAGATCTACATCAAGGATGCTTTCTTGGTCTTCAAGCGATGTGCAAGCTCTCAACGAAGCAGGTACGACGAGACGAGGAGCTAGACATTCGATCACAGGGCATGCGATCGAAATTGCTGTCGCTACACATCATCCACACCGTACTATTCAACCACAAGATCATCTTCACAAGCCCATTCGCCACGATACGAAGTCTCATTGGACAGGAGCCGACCAGCTTCACCAGGCGGTCAAGCAATACCTGTGCTTGTCGCTGAGCAAAATGCTGCCAGCTCAGTCAAGCCAGTCTTTGAGGTCTCAGCAGAGATCTTCTACCTTATGGTCTGCCACCTTCGATCACAGCTCAAGCGTGAGCTTGAAGTCTTCTTGAAGGAAGTCTATCTTGCAATCTTGGACAAGCGTGTGGCACCAGCTTGGCAGAAGGGCTATATCATTCAGCATGTCTTTGGTCGTCTTGCAGAAGATCCTAAAGCATGGTAGAGATCTATCTCAACTATGATTGCGACAGGCAGGCCTTAGACAACTTCTACCAGAAGATCATTGAGCACACCTCACGATTTGGCTCGCTGCCAGTCAGCACCACTGGCATACAGCAGCAGACATATGCAGAGCACAGCGCACGACAACAGACGAGCTTTGCCAACGACTGGCAATCGAGAGGCACTCTACCGTCCCAGCCTCACGACAGCACACATCGCACCTGTGCTCGATCTGGATCAGGGCTACCCACAGGAATACGCACTCAAGATCCAGTCGTGGAGACGCTGGTGGTGACGCTGCGTAGTCTTGTCAGCTGGGGTGAGCAGGGCTTCGTCACTGCCGTATCTTCTGACAATCTGGACGGTCGACCCAGCCTTGACGACGCACGAGAGAGCATGGATGTGAGAGGCGATATGGAAGGCACACTCACGCCTTCACTTGGTCAGGAGAGTGCACCTCTGGAGGACGACCCTGCTGAGCTGGAAAAGGTCAAGGCTCGCAAGACTGCCCTTAAACAATGCGATACGACAGTTCAACTTCAAGCCTAAGCGCGGTATCAAGGCGCTGATCAACGATGGCTTCATCGCCTCATCAGATCCTAGGACATTGCAGCGTTTCTGCTCAGCACCGATCGCCTTGACAAGAAGTTGCTTGGAGAGTACCTGGTGAAGGTGATGATGATAATATCAAGGTCATGCATGCCTTCGTCGATGGCATGAACTTTGACAAAACGAGATTCGTTGAGGCTATCAGACGATTTTGCAATCCTTCCGTCTGCCTGGAGAAGCACAGAAGATCGATCGCTTGATGCTGAAGTTCGCAGAACGTACACCACTGGCAATTCCCAATGCCTTCGCAACGCCGACACAGCATACGTGCTTGCATACTCCGTCATCATGCTGAACACCGATCAGCACTCTGCACAAGTCAGAAACGCATGACACCAGAGGACTTCATCAAGAACAACAGAGGCATCAATGACAACGCAGATCTGCCAGATGAGTACTTGCAAGGCATCTTCGATGAGATTGCACACAATGAGATCGTTCTCAATACCGAGCGAGAGACTGCTGCCAATCTGGGCACCTCAGCACAGCCAAGTGGGGCATTGGAGGAGCGCTATCCACATTCGGTGGACGAGACGTCAACAGAGAAGCATATGCAGCAGCAAGTGAGGAGATGAGCAACCGTACAGAGCAGCTGTTCAAATCAATGCTGCGAGCGCAGCGCAAGACGCTTGGCACGACTGCAGCAGCCACCAAGGGTCGCTTCCTGACGGCCAGCTCGTTCAAGCATGTCGGACCAATGTTCGATGCCACCTGGATGAGCTATCTGACAGCTCTGAGCAACACGCACAAGAGACGCAGAACTTGGAGGTCGTACGACTGTGTGTTGAGGGTCAGCGTCTTGCTATCAAGATCTCATGCCTCTTCGACCTCCAGGATCCACGCCAAGCATTCGTCCGCATCATTGGCAAGTGGCACTAACTTGTACAACCTCTCAGAGATGAAGGCGAAGAACGTGGAGGCTCTGCGCATGTTGCTGGAGGTCGCAAACACTGAAGGCAATCTTTTGAAGGAGAGCTGGCGAGACATCTTGACCTGCATCTCACAGCTTGACCGTTTCCAGCTCATCTCCAGTGGTGTCGAAGAGGGAGCTGTACCAGACATGATTCGTGCAGGCACGAATGTCTCAACAACTGGCGCAAGTCGACCAAGCACACAGACACAGCGCAGACCACTACCTCGCCAACAGTCGACAAGCTCATACCTCCAGGACATCGCAGAGGATGCACGATCTGTAGACATGGTTCGCAGCGTGGATCGCATCTTCACCAAACCGCCAAATCTCAATGGCGAGGCTATTGTACACTTTGTGAGAGCACTCACGCAAGTCAGCTGGCAAGAGATCCAGTCTTCAGGCCAGAGCGAAGTCCACGAACATACAGTCTGCAGAAGCTTGTTGAGATCTCTGGCTACAACATGCTGCGTGTGCGTTTCGAATGGACAGCATTGTGGCAGGTGCTTGGACAGCAACTTCATCGATGTTGGCTGTCACAACAACACGCACGTCGTCTACTTTGCCCTGAACAGCTTACGACAGCTGTCCATGCGCTTCATGGAGATCGAGGAGCTCCCTGGGTTCAAGTTTCAGAAGGACTTCCTGAAGCCGTTCGAGCTCATCCTCAGCAATGCGCATCAGGTCGCTGTCAAGGATATGGTCCTACGCTGTCTCATTCAGATGATACAAGCTCGTGGTGACATGATCCGCTCTGGCTGGAGGACGATGTTTGGTGTCTTCACGGTCGCTGCTCGCGAGCAGTACGAAGGCATTGTCAACCTTGCA
The DNA here is from genome assembly GCA_024138005.1 of Lumnitzera racemosa. Classification (NCBI taxonomy): domain Eukaryota; kingdom Viridiplantae; phylum Streptophyta; class Magnoliopsida; order Myrtales; family Combretaceae; genus Lumnitzera; species Lumnitzera racemosa. Next base: position 362 of record JAMXBC010000685.1, on the reverse strand, counting down.
TTTGACAATGTCACACAGGTCTACAATGCTCGCTTTGGAGTGGTCATCAGCCAAGGCGCCTTCGCAGACCTTGTGGTATGTCTGACAGAGTTCAGCAAGAACGCTCGCTTCCAGAAGAAGAGTCTACAGGCCATTGAGACGCTTAAGAGTAGCGTGCCCAAGATGCTTGGACACCAGAGTGTCCACTGTCAGTCAAAATTCCAGGTGGTAAGGATGCACCACAAGCAGAAGGTCTGCCAAAGCAACCCACTCGTCAGAACGCAGGAGGAGCAGTATTGGTTTCCAGTGCTGTTTGCTTTCCACGATGTTCTCATGACTGGAGATGACCTTGAAGTACGATCAAGAGCACTCAACTACCTCTT
>JAMXBC010000684.1:0-15421 GCA_024138005.1 Lumnitzera racemosa | reverse complement strand
TCGGTGCCAAGGCGGGCGACAACGCGCTCGGAGCCGGGACCCTGCAGTAGCGGGCGGGTGGCCCAGGTGGCCCAGCCGCCGAAGAGGAGGGGCATGTCGATGCAGTGGCAGGCGCGCAGGGGGTTGCCGGGTGGGTACCAGTCGAGGGAGAAGGTGGTGGAGCGGCCGCCGGCGGCGCGGTACTGCTTGCTGAGCGCCTGGGCCGGGTTGCGGAAGAGCAGATTGGTGACGAGGCGGCCGAGGAGGAAGACGATGCCCCAGCCGATCAGCGGGATCTTGGCGACCGCGGCAAGGAAGGGCTCCATCGTGATGAACGGCAGGGCGTCGTCGCGCGCCCAGCCCACGAGGAGGTCGACACGGCTTGCACGCTGCTGAAGCCGCTTGGCGATGTCGTCCTTTGCTGGCAGAGGCGCGACGCCGTAGATGGGCCCAAAGGCGAGGCCCTTTTGGCTGGCGGCCTTTGCGTCGATGATGACCTGCGACTGCGCCGTGAGGAGCTCGCTCACGCTGGCCTTGCGCGGGTCCTTTGCGAGCAGCTTGCGGGTGTGCTGAGAGATCCACTCCGCCTTTGACGGATCAGAGTGCGCAATCTTGAAAGGGGAGCTCGTCATGATGGCGCGGGTGAAGAGCCCGTCGGTGCCGTCGGCCAGGATCATCGAGTTGACCGAGTCGGCACCAGCGGACTGACCGAAGATGGTGACATTGGTAGGGTCGCCGCCGAAGCAGGCGACATTCTCCTGCACCCAGCGCAGCGCCGCGACCTGGTCCAGCACGCCCAGGTTGGCCGAGTCGAGCCCGTCCATGGCCGCGAACCCGAAGAGACCGAGCCGGTACTGCACGCTGACGACCACGACGCCACGCTCGGCCAGGTCGCGGACGTCAAAGACGTCCAAGTCGGCGCCGCCGGCCATGTAGGCCCCGCCGTGGAACCAGACCATCACGGGCAGGGGCTGCTCGGACGAGGGTGCCGCCACCGTGACGCTGAGGCAGTCTTCATCCTGGCCCGCCTCGTGCGCGACCAGGCCGAGGACAAACTCGAAGCGGAAATCGCCCTGCGGGCACAGCGGTGCGTTCGCCGAGAAGCAGTCCTGGGCGTCCGTCCACGGCTCCAGCGGCTGCGGGCGTTCGAAGCGGCCTGCGCGGGCGTACCTGATGCCGCGGGCCCACAACATGCCATTCCGTGCGGCCGCCTCGATTGGGCCCTTGGGCAGCCGGACCGTCACTTTCTGGAACTGTTCGTCTTGAGTCGCCATTGCTGTCGTGATTGCTCCATCCCGTCCGCGGTCGTGGGCGCTGAAGGCGCTCCACGCGCTTTATAGAAGCGCATCATCATTGTGGCGTGGGGAGCAGCCGGGCCGGGCACGGACACGGGTTTGGGTCCCAGCTCCCCTGCTTCGTCTGCCGTACGTACATGGAGCAAAATCTGTTCACCTCTTAGGATCGGCTGCTCGTATGTGACATGAGGGCGTGGAGCTTTACATGGTCGCTCTGATCAATGCTGTTTAACAATCATCGAGAAGGAAAGCACCATGCGGTCACGGCTGTCGACCCTGCGGCCGCGTCTCCGCAGGCTTGTAGAGTTTTAGTCTGCAGTCCTGCTTGAGGATATCCCACGTGCTTGCCTGTGCGGGACCAGGTTGTTTTTCTCACAACGATGGCGGAAGCAGGGCCGGAGGTAGAAGCGGAAGCACGGGTAGAAGGTAGAGCTGAAGAGAAGAAAGAGCATGGAAGCGACGAGGTCCATAAAGCGAACCTCACCAAGGGCATGGAGCACATGCGCGCGTACGTCTCGGTCCCGGCCAAGCACTCGCCGCTGCCGTTCCGCAAGTGGGAGGAGGGCGCGTCAGACTCGGTATACGGGGTGCCGTCGCAGCTGATCGAGCCGCCGCGGCAGCCCAAGGCCGGGCCTGCGCGCGATGCAGACTCGAACAAGCGGGTCGACCCGTTCCAGTTCGGGACCCGCTACCTCGAGGAGGGCGACGACATCTTCGAGTTCAACGCGTGGGACCACGTCGAGGTCGACGAGCAGTTCAAGGAGTTTGCCGCCGGCCAGTACCAGCGCCAGCGCGAGCACCCCGTCTCCGACTTTGACAAAGGTGCGTCTCAGCATCTCGATCGTCTTCAAAGACTGACGAGAACAAAGGGCGGTTCAATGCGGCGCCGGAAAAGTTCTGGGACGCCTTCTACAAGACCAACAATGCCAACTTTTCAAGAACCGCAAGTGGCTGTTCCAGGAGTTTCCCTTCACTCGCGCGCGTGGTCGCCGCGGACGCACCGCCGACGGTGATCCTGGAGGTCGGCGCGGGCGCCGGCAACACCGCGTTTCCGATCCTCGCGGAGAACAAGAACCGGCGGCTACGGATCCACGCGTGCGACTACGCGCCGACCGCGGTCAAGGTCATGCGCGAGAGCGAGCAGTACGACACGGCCTTTATGCAGGCCGACGTGTGGGATGCCGCAGCATCGATCGAGGGAGCTGACGGCTCGACGCAGCCCAGCCTGCCGCCAGGGCTCAAGGCAAGCAGCGTCGACATTGTCATCCTGGTCTTCATCTTCTCGGCGCTGCAGCCGCGGCAGTGGGCGCAGGCGCTCGACAACATCTGGCACGTGCTCAAGCCCGGAGGCGAGGTGCTCTTCCGCGACTACGGCCGCGGCGACCTCGCGCAGGTACGCTTCAAAAAGGGCCGCTACCTGGACGAGAACTTTTACGTCCGCGGCGACGGCACGCGCGTCTACTTTTTCGACCGCGACGAGCTGGCCGTCTTGTTTGGTGGTCCTGATGGTGGCTCTGATGGTGGCTCTGATGGTGGCTCTCATGGTGGCCCTGATGGTGGCAGCGGGCAGGTGGAGCCGTCATCAACAATGTCATCGACACCGTCATCAGAGGCGCTGCCAAGCGGTCGCTTCGAGGTGCTGAACCTGGGAGTGGACCGCCGCATGCTGGTCAACCGCCAGCGCCGGCTGAAGATGTACCGCTGCTGGATGCAAGGCCGCTTTCGGAAGCCGTCTTCGTCCATGTCGTCCTCGGGTACTTCGGCAACAGCAGACCCGACAGAGACTCCACAGACGACAGAGACTTTACTTGCGACAGGGACGGCAGAACAGCCAGTGTAGCAGCTGCATGGGCAGGTATGGATGCACAACTTACTGTACGAGCCTGCTAGTAGCAGCGGCCCACACGCAACGGCTTGGCGCAAGGTCCCGTGCACCGCGACTCCTGCGTGATGCCCTTTGCTCGTGGAGCATCGTGAGAGCCTTTCCCGCATACTGCCAGCATTGCGATGTCTGGCAAGTGGACTGCACGTGATTGACAGACGCAGGGACTACTACCAAAGGAGACAAGCCAGGGCGCGGTCCGAGGCGCGACAGCACGGTTACGTGCGCTACTGTGCGCCTCCGCAACGTCAAGGTCGCATTTCCGCCGTCGCAGCACCACAAGCCGCACACGTCGGCCGCTGCTGTCTCAGCCCGCCATTGGCCCTGCTCGTGCCCCGGTCGAGCGCCACCAAGACGTCAGGAGGCGCCAGGGGCAAGAGGCTTGGATCCGCCACACGCTCCTCCGACGTGAACCATCCTGGTCCATCCTCGATCTGAGACGATGCCACGCTGCCACGCTGCCACGCTGCCCTCGCCGTGGGTCCTCCATTGCAGCGCTCGTATCTTGAGATGCCTGCACGGTCTACTCCACAGCGACGCCGGACCATGCCTGCTCCAGCATGGTCGCCCACGCCATTGACTTCTTCGTATGTTCTGGCGGCACCTGACTGCGCCCTAGCGTGGCTTTGTCACCTCGCCGACCATCACGACGTTGCCCGCCCTTCACGTCCTACCCCGTTGTGATGGCGCAGCTACCTTTGCGGCTGCTGTATAAGAGCAGAACACATCCGCCGTAGCAAACAGTTCATCATCAGCATCGTCGAGTTGAGCATCTCACACCGGGCATCTCACACAGCAACGAGAAGCTCAGGATGCATTCGCTGGCAGTCGCCGGCCTCGTGGCCCTGGCCGCCGCCGCGCCTTTCCCTCCCAACAACAGCGGCAGTTTCTTCGCTCCTCCCGAGAGACACGAGCCCGTGGTTCTACGCAAACGTGGACCACTCGACCAGCAAGGCGCCTTTCTCGCAGAACCCGGACGGGTACTCGGTTACCAGACCGTCTCCTCCGGCGACGACCTGCAGAATGCCATCAACACCGACGGCAGTGGCGAGCGGCCGGGTATGTGGGCCGCATCGGAGCCGCGCGTGGTCTACGTGCCGCCCGGCACCTACGAGCTCTCCAACACGCTCGTTTTCAAGACCGACACCGTCCTGCTGGGTGACGCCAACTCGCCGCCCACGATCAAGGCCGCCAGCGGCTTCGGCGACGGCGTCCTCATCAACGGCCAGGACCCGTCCGTGGTCGACGACAAGGGCAACCTCCGCGGCGAGCTTTCCTTCTCCTGCATGATCAAGAACGTCATCCTCGACACCACCGCCGTCGACGCCGGCAGCGACTTTGTCGCGCTCATGTGGAGCGTCGCCCAGAACTGCGCCCTCTCCAACGTCAAGATCGTCATGCCCCAGTCCGTCAACGGGCAGGGCCACAAGGGCATCAAGCTGGCCCGCGGCTCCACCATCGCCGTCTCCGACACGCGGATCGAGAACGGTCTGTACGGTATCTACCACAACGGCCACCAGCAGGCCATGTACAAGTCCATCTACTTTTAACCAAAACACCGAGGCCTTCCACATCGACGGCGGCAACACCGTCGCCCTGGTCGGCTGCACCTTTGACACCGTCGGCACCGCGTCAGCCACACCGGCGGCGGGCCCTTCATCGGCCTCGTCGACTGCGACTCGAAGAACTCGGGCACCACCTTCAACAGCAACACGTACCCCAACTTTTTGATCGAGAACCTGTCGCACGACAACGACAACGACATTGCCGTCGTTCGCGGCAACACCGTCTTGAAGGCCCAGGCCACCGTCGGCAGCTACGCCTACGGCAACACCGCCGACGCCAATCCCATCTACCAGGAGAGCCCGCAGGTCAAGAACAGCCCGCGCCCCACCGCACTCACCCCGAACAACGGCAAGTTCCTCGTCCAGGCCGCGCCCTCGTACGCGGACCTGACCACGGACGGCATCATCAACGTCAAGGACTCGTCCACCAACGGCGGCAAGACGGTCCACGGCGACGGCCAGACGGACGACGCCGACGCCCTCAACGCCATCCTCGCCTCGGCCGCCTCGTCCAACAAGGTCGTCTACTTTCCCTTTGGCGTCTACATTGTCGAGTCGACGCTCGTGATCCCGCAGGCTCGCAGATCATCGGCGAGGGCTGGTCCACCATCTCGGGCCGCGGCGACGCCTTCAGCCACGCCGACTCCCCCACCGCCGTCGTCCAGGTCGGCAAGGAGGGCGACGTCGGCAAGGCGCAGATCCAGGACATGCGCTTCACCGTCGCCGCCCCGCTCGCCGGCGCCAAGATCGTCGAGGTCAACATGGCCGGCAGCTCGCCCGGCGACGTCGCCATCTGGAACTCGCCCATCACCATCGGCGGCTTCCCCGACGCCGACTTCAGCAGCTGCTACGACGCCGGCAACGAGTGCCAGGCCGCCTTTGTCGGCCTGCACCTGACCAAGGGCTCCTCGGCCTACATCGAGAACGTCTGGGTCTGGACCGCCGACCACGCCGCCGACGGCAGCAGCGGCGGCTCCAACATCGCCACCGGCCGCGGCGTCCTGCTCGAGTCCACCAAGGCCACCTGGCTGGTCGGTCTCGGCTCCGAGCACCACTGGCTGTACAACCTCAACTACCACAACGCCGAGAAACGTCTTCATGGCCTTCCTGCAGTCCGAGACAACTACGACCAGGGCGCCAACACGCAGCAGGCCATGGCCCGCGCCCTGGTCGCCCGACTCCACCTACGGCGACCCGGACTACTCGTGGTGCGACGGCGACGACACCGGCAGCCTGTGCAACATGGCCCTCGCCCAGTACATCAACGGCGGCAGCAACATCTTCTCCTACTCGGCCGGCTCCTACGCCTTCTTCTCCGGCCCCGGCTACCAGGGCTGCGGCGACGACAACGCCCCCTGCCAGGGCTACATGAACATGGTCGACGCCGCCCCCTCCAACCTGCAGCTCTTCGGCCTCGGCGAGAAATCCGCCCAGTACATCCTCCGCGCCCAGGACGGCACCCGCTACCCCCAGGACCCCCACTTCACCGGCTCCTGGACCGGCCTCATGACCGACTACCCCGTCGACGCCACCTACTCCTAGCTGTCTCATTTCTTCCACGCCTCTCCTTCTAGCACGCCTTGCATTGCGGCAATCTGAATTCTTTTCTCCATCTGCTCTTCCTTGATCCTCGGGTGATGCGCGGTGTAGGTAGGCCCCCCGCCAACGGGCCTCCGGCGGCCAGCTTCCAGCTGGACCGGCTGTCTTTGGCCCCCCGCGGACCGTGCTTCTTCGTCGTTCCATCTGAAAAGGCACGGTGCCTAGCGAGACGAAACAGCCGGCTCAGCTGGATGGGCCGTCTTTAGCCTCTCTGCGAGACAGTGCTAATTTTTGTGGCCACTTCTCCAGGGAGACACGGTGCAAGGGGAGACAAAGACAGCCGGTCCAGCTGGAAGCTGGCCGCCGGAGGCCCGTTGGCGGGAGACGCTCACGGCACGAGCCACCAGCAAGACACAGAAGACGTTGGTATAGTACATTTTGAAGCCGGCGAGAGCGCAGAGGACTAGGCGTCGGTGACGCAGCCGAGGCTGGCGTTGCTGACGAGCGAGGCGTACTTCTTGAGGGTGCCGCGGGCGCGCGCGGCGGCGGGGGCGTCCAGGCGGCGCGGCGGGCGGCGAGCTCCTGCTCAGAAACGTCGAGGTCCATGACGCGCTTGTCGGCGTCGATGACGATGCGGTCGCCGTCGCGGGCGAGGCGATGGGCCCGCCGTCCATGGCCTCGGGCACGATGTGGCCGATGATGAAGCCGTGGGAGCCGCCGGAGAAGCGGCCGTCGGTGAGCAGGGCGACGTCGTTGCCGAGGCCGGCGCCCATGATGGCGCTGGACGGCTTGAGCATCTCGGGCATGCCGGGCCCGCCGCGCGGGCCCTCGTAGCGGATCACGACGACCGTCTTGGTGCCCTGCTTGATCTCGCCGCGCTCGAGCGCCTCGATGAAGGCGTCCTCGTAGTCGAACACGCGCGCGGTGCCCTCGAACCGCAGCCCCTCCTTGCCCGTGATCTTGCCGACGCAGCCGCCCGGCGCGAGCGAGCCGTACAGGATCTGGATGTGGCCCGTCGGCTTGATCGGGTCGCTGACCGGCCGGATCACGGTCTGGTCGGCGGGGAAGTCGGGCCAGTCGGCCACGTTCTGCTTCATCGTCTTGCCCGTGACCGTCATGCCGGAGCCGTCCAGAGGCCTTCCTTTAGCAGGAAACGGTGCAGGGCGGGCGTGCCGCCGATGCGGTACAGGTCGTGCATCACGTGCTTGCCGGACGGCTTCAGGTCGGCCAGGAAGGGGACCCGGTCTGACACGGACTGGAAGTCGTCAATCGAAAGCTTGATGCCGACGCTGTCCGCGATCGCGATCAGGTGCAGGACCGCGTTGGTGCTGCCGCCGAGGATGTTGACACCACCATGGCGTTCTCAAAGGCCTGCCGGGTCAAGATGTCGCGCGGGGCGGATGTCCTCCTTTAGCAGGTTGCGCATGACGTCGCCGATGGTCTCGCACTCGCGCTTCTTGATGGGGTCCTCGGCCGGGGCACTGCTGCTGCCGGGGACGGTCATTCCCAAAGTCTCGATGGCGGTGGCCATGGTGTTGGCGGTGTACATGCCGCCGCAGGCGCCGGAGCCGGGGCAGGCGTTGCGGATGATATCAAAGCGGGTGGCCTCGTCGATCTGGCCGGTGATGTACTGGCCATAGGACTGGAAGGCGCTGACGAGGTCGAGCGAGGCGCCGGCGCTGCTGCAGCCGGCTTGATGCTGCCGCCGTAGATCATCAGGCTGGGCCGGTTGACGCGGCCCTGGGCGATCAGCACGCCGGGCATGTTCTTGTCGCAGCCCGGCAGCGAGATGTTTGCGTCGTACCACTGGCCCTGCATGACCGACTCGATGCTGTCCGCGATGATCTCGCGGCTCTGGAGGCTGTACCGCATGCCCGTTGTGCCCATGCTGATCCCGTCCGAGACACCGATGGTGTTGAACCGCATCGGGACGAGCCCGGCCTTGCGGACGCTGTCGCGCACCAGTCCCGAGAGATCCATCAGGTGCATGTTGCACGGGTTGCCCTCGAACCAGACTGACGAGATGCCGACCTGGGCCCGGTTCATGTCTTCCTCGGACATGCCGGTCGCGTACAGCATCGCCTGCGACGCGCCCTGCGATTTGGGCTGTGTGATCTTGGCCGAGGTCTTGTTCAGCCCGAGTCTGCGTTGTCCTGTGCGGCCGCGACGTGCTCAGCGGTCTCTGTCTGCGAGGCTGTTAACTGTTGAACATGTCGCGACCCGTGTGGTACAAGACGTACGCATGTGCCAATGGCGCACGGCGGCTGGCAGCCAGGGCGCGGCGGGGCGCGGCCGCGCGCAGTACGCCGACGACCATCCTGACGCGCGTTGCTCAAGTGTCGAGCGAGAAAGCAGTCGAAGGAGGGGAGGACACAGCCGGGAAGTGCTATACTGTGGGAGGCGACGCAGAATCACTCAAAAAAAGTCACGCCTGCACGGACTGACTGCGAGAATCGATCCGAGCTACTGCTCTAGTCGTACATTTTGCTGGATGAGGCCCTTTGCGGCGGTCCCCAAAATCGCCTTCCCAGGCCCGCGTTACCAATGTGCGCCACGCCATAGGCCAGCCCGAGTAGAAGCCAGCTCGAGTCGAAGCTCACTCGGGCGCGTTGCTGTACCAGGACGAGCCCGAGCTCCAGCCGCGGGAGGAGGCCGGGCTGGCGTTTCGACCCGAAGGGCGTCCAGGCCCAGTGGTGCCGCGGGATGGTCGTGAACTTCATGTTCTCCGGCATGACCCATTTCTTGGCGCTGCGGTCGAGGATGACGGTGTCGGTCGAGCCGCGCACGGCGTCGTCGGGCGGGTAGCTGCGCGGCGGCGGCGGCCGGCCGGCGGACCGCGGCTGCATCTTGGGCTTGGGCAGCGGCTGCAGCGAGTGATCTGACGACGAGTCCGAGGAGTCGTCGTCGGTGCCGCCAAAGCAGAAGCACATCTTTGCGATCGTTGCTGCCGGGTCCTTGTCTGTGGTCGCTGGATGCTGTAGCTCCTATGCTGGATCTCGAGTGCTATATCGAGGGAAACGACCGCGACTAGCTATATGAGCTAGATGAGAGCGACATGCAAGAGCGAGCGAGGAGCGACAGGCACGGAGAGAGTATTCATGTCGGCTTGAAGACAAGGACTTCCACAACGACAGCATGCCGTCGTGCAAAATTGTTGAAAGGCACGGGAGGAATCGTGTCTTCAACTTTGCGTATGGAGACAACGTGGCGAAGAATTTCAGAGGGCGAGACGGGACGAAAGGTGGAGGTCCAGAAAACGCGAGCGGGAGACGGACAGCAGCAGGAGATTTACAACTTTTTCTCTTTGCATTGCGGAGCGGGCGTGGCGGGCGTGGCTACAGTCAACAACGGCGGCGGCGGCACCTCTGCGGACCAGCGCGGGCGCGGCGGCGCGGCAGGAGTAGCAGCAGCGGCGGCGCCTTCAGGCAATTCGTGAGAGCATCATGCCGAGGCGGAGCTCTCACCTGTCCCGTCGGGATCCTCGCGGTCGGTTTCTTCGTCGACGCGCTCCAGTTTCCTCCGCTTGCCCTTGGGTGCGTCGCCGACCAGCGGCTTGGGGGCCGGTCGGCCAGCTGCATCTTCACAGGGGCAGCGTCGTCGACGTCGTCTTCTTCCACGTCGCTAATCTCCGTCTCCATGCCGTCGTCGTCATCCTCGCCGCTGTCAAAGTCGTCCTCTTCATTGAGACGCTTGCCAGGGCTCTTGAGCGCGCCGTTACCCGGCACTGCCGAGGGAACGGTCCGCAGCAGCTGCGGATCCCGAGGAAAGTTGGCGGCAACAGGGGTGCGGGTGTAGGTGACGGTGCGGGTGACGCTGTAGCGGACGGTGACCTTTTGCGTGCCGGCGGTGCGCGGCGGGCTGGCGGCAGAGGCAGACATGCTGCCGGCGGCGTGGTCGCTCATCGAGCGGCCGTTGGAGCCGGCAACGACGGCGCTCTTGACGCCAGAGGGCGGCGCCAACGCGGCGGATCCGCCCGGAGCGCTCTGCGCGCCCGACGAGGAAAAGAAGCCGGCCTGGCTGGGCGAGGGCGGGATGATCAGGCTGGGCCGGCGCGGCGGGTTCACAGAGTTGTCGCTCGCCCGGCGGGACAGCGGCCGCGAGCTGTTGGCCGTGACCGGCTCTGTCGTCGGCGCCGCGGCCGCGTTGGAGACGGTGCTCAGGCTGCTGGGCGCACTCGCGCGCGCGCCGTTGGTGGGATGGAGGCCAGCCGAGGGTGGCGCCGAGGCACGCTGGTCGGGGCGCGGCCAAAGTTGAACGGACTCAGCAAGCCGTTGCGGCCGCTTGAGTAATGCATCACGGTCGGGCTCTTCATGTTGAAAGAAAAGTGCGAGCTGGCGCCCGAGGGGAGCGGGCTGCCGTAGGCTGAGCGCGCCGACATGGCCCCCGGTGAGGCCTGGCGCAGAAAGTCGAGGTATGCAGGCGGCGGTGTCAGAGGCGTCTGCAGGTCGGGCTTTGCCAGCGTCGCCGCGGCGCCTGCGCCGAAGCTCGGAAACCCGGGGCTGCTGATCGAGGGAGAGGCCAGCGACGAGGGAAAGGTCCCGCTCAGCGGCGTGCGCAGGCTCTTGGGCCGCGGCCGCTGATGCACCGTCGTCGTCGCCGTCGCCGAGTCGGCCGTCTGCGCCGCGAGCGGCAGGGCGCCCGTGGCCGCCAGCATCGCCGACTCTGTCGGATCTGACATTGCGACAGACGGGCTCAGAGCTGCGGCTGCCGCCATTTGGCCTTTGTGCGGTCCTCGGTTGTCGCTTGTTGATCGTGACCCGTCAACTGCTGACTGTCGAGTCTGAGAGTGGGTGTTGCGTTGCGCGAGCCTCTTTGACTGTTGCGGCGCGTGGGACAGCAACGAGTGCAAAGGGCAGGGGATTGCGGAAGAAAAGAAAGAAAAAAGGACAACCGGAGAAAAGAAGGGAGGGCGGCAGCGTCTGCAGTCGCCAGCAGCAGGAGCAGCAGGAGCAGCAGCAGCAGCAAGGTGTTGGCAAGCGCTGAGGCTACTGCACGGCCAGGGCGGGTGTTGCTCGCTGCACAAGAGGCGCACAGGCGGTGCAGCGATGAGACACGCGCGCACGAGAGCGCTTTTCGAGAAGCGCGCCCTTTCCTGCCTGCTGCTGCTGGCTCGCACACCGAGGCCGAACAGGCGCGCGTGTACAACGACGTAAGAGAGAGGGGCTATTTTTGCTGCCGGGCGCGTACAGGCACGAGTGCTGCAACCCAGCTGCACGGTCCCGCCCTGCTATTTGGCCGCCCAAGGCCTGGGTGCAGCGGCACCAGCGCGGCCGACGCGCCGCGATGTCCTTGGTAAGCCGTCTGAATTGGCTGCACGCTTGGCGCCGGCCGTCAGCGCCCCCCAGACGAAATTGCCAGTCTGCCCTCGACATCTCAGGCCCATCCTTCTTGAGCGAGGGAACTGTTGCGGGAAAGGGGGGAGGCGTGTTCCTTGAATGCCGTGTAGTAGCAGCAGCATGTAGCAGTAGTAGTAGCAGCAGCAGGACGAAACGGCCAAATCTCGCCTTGCAAATCTCCGCCCGCCAAGGCAAGCGCCCGGAGGCTGTGCTTGAACTGGCTCAATTCAAGAAGGCGGCCTGCAGGTGTGGCACCCTTGAAACAATCCGAATGACTGCCGCGCGTCGCTGCAGACCTCGCGGATAAGCCCGCCGGTGACAACAAAGCTGCTTGCTGTGCTACTTACCAGGGGCTGAAGGGAAGGCACGGAAGATGAGAGGGGCGGCCGCGGGCAACGCCGTCACAACGCCGCCCGCGGATGAGCGGCCCGGCCGACGAGGATCTCCCTTGCAACGTTGGATCCCGGCTTTGGGAGACACCATCCTGTTTGAGCAGCGCCGCTCCCGGTCTCTCTCCCCCTCGAGCATTATTGCTGTCGACGGTCATCATCGTGTTGGACGCCGATATCGAGACGTCGCTCATGATAGTGCGCAGTGCTGTACAGTACATACATTACTGTATACTGTACAGCAGCTCCACGTGTCGCTCTTTTCGCCGTCTCCAGTGTTTCCTTCCCCACGATGTGACGATCCCTCGCGGTTCGGGTTCCTCTGGCCAAGGCACTACTTGGCAGTTTGTGAGACGTCCTGCCGCTCGCTCCAGGGGCTAGGCATCCAGTAGTCGCCGGAGAAGGCGCCCTCCTCCCTGAAGCCAGACGGACAGCTCCTCTCGGTGTGCAAGACGCTTCCAGGAGGGCGCGGGAGATAAGCTGGCGGCAGCCGCGCGCGTGGCCCGACGCAGCCGCTCGCCGTTTTGTGATCGACGCAAGGGGGAGAGAGGGCGGCAGTGCGCACAGCCTCCAATCACCTCTGCTGCCTGCGTCGGCCCTATCGATTGCGCGCGCGGGCGGCAGGGCAAATTGGCTGCTGCTGCAGTGCGACGACCGAGAGACGAAAGACTGAGAGCCTGGCGCCGACGGGACATTGCCCTCGCACCGCGACGGGCCGGACACTCAAGCCCCGTCCTGCCGTCGTCGTCAACGGTGAAGAAATAAGCGTGACACGACATGGATCACTGCTGCATCCTGTCGTGCGACAAACACTCGCCGCGGCCGGCCGCCGTCGTGCCGCGCACGCGCGACACCTCCTCCGGCAAAAGGACGCGCACCGCGTCGCCTGCCCGCACCGTCGCGATCTTGTCGTCGCCTTTGTTGTTGCCCCTGTGGTCGAGCTTGTCGTCCGCCCTGTCGTCAAGCTTGTCGTCGCCCCGTCGTCAAGCTTGTCGTGACTCCCGCCGCCCGGCCGCAGGTGCCGCGTATGCTGCCCGAACCAGACGCGCCCGTCGAAGCGCCGCGTCCGGGCCAGCGTCGCAAACGGCTCCGCCCGCCGCTCGCCCGTGTGCTGGTCGATGCACACCATCTGGCACCGCCGGCACCGCCCCAGCAGCTCGTAGTATTGCCGCCCGATCTCAATCATCGACCATCCGTCCTCTGCGTACGGCTGCTCGCTGCCCGGCGACGAATCTAGCCGCTGCGCGAGCACAATGTTTGGCCGGAACGCCGCCGCCTGCACCGCCCGCCCGCCGCTGCCTTGATCTCCTCGTTCAGCCGGTTCAGGCTCGACCTTGAGATTGTCAAGATTGGGCTCTCATTAGCCATGAGCCCGAGGCTCGCCTGTCCCTTCGAGTGCCGCCCGCTGGCGTCCGGTGGCAGGCGCGCCAGCTGGCACGGCACCCCGACCGCCTCGGAGAAGAAGCGGGCCAGCCCTTCGCTCCTGTACCGTCGCGCCGGGACGACAGACCCGCACACGCGCAGTTGCTGCAGTCTCTCGCTCGCTTCGTCCACGGACAGACTCGAGTCCGCCCACAGCGGCACGCTGATCTTTGCTGTAACCGCCGACTGACTCGCAGACTCGACCGCGGATGGGGACGTAAACTCCACAACCAGCTCGCCGCGCTCAACGTCGACGCGCGGCCGCAGCAGCGCCATGCGCGGATGCCGCTTCTGCGTCAGCGCCTCGCCCGTGCCCGCGTGCACCAGGCACCACTCGCGGTCCCACTCGAGGCCGTGCCGCCGCACCCTGCACGCCCTTGCGTCTGGCACCCGCCACGCCGCGCAGCTCTTGATCGGGTACACAAGCAGGCTCTCCACGTAGAATTCGCCCGGCTCGTGCACCGCCTCTGCGGTTGGCTGTTCCGCCTGTACCGGAATGCGGTCCACAAAGAATTCCTCCAAAAAGGCGGTCAACCTTTCCACGTCAGACGCGGTACTGACCAGGCCCAGGCTGACCCGCAGCACGCCCGTCGGCTTGCCGTTGGCAATGTCGTTATCACTGCCGCAGCGGAACCCGCGCAAAGTTGTCGCGCAGCTCCCACGGCGCCAGCTCCAGCGCGGCCGCCAGCCCGCCCGGATTGCACGCGCCGCCGCTCCGCAGGTGGACGTTACGCACCGCCGCCGCCTTTTCAACCTCGCTGTTGCTGATCCAAGACCCGTCGCCAGCCCTGAGGTTGAACGAGATTATCGGGCCCTGGCTCGTCCTGTCGCCGTACGTCGACGCCGCGTCCGTGTAGATGACGCACAGCTGCCGCCCATTGTGGTGATGTATCTGCTGTAGCCGCTCATTCAGATACGCCGTCAGCTGGTCCAGGTGCGCAATAAATCGCTCCATCGGCGCAAAACAAGCGATCATGGACGTCGAGCGCACATCCCAACGCCAGGATGCTGTGAACCGGCAAGGTGCCGTCCTCGAGCGCGTCGTGGATGGACAGCTGCTTGACCGCGTGCCACGGCTCGTGCGCACCCGCCGTTGCCACCACCGAGTCGAACGGTGCCGCCGCCAAAGTATCTTCGCTTGGCGAGGACGGCGCCACTGTCTTTCCGCACCACGAGCGCGCCGAGGTCCGGAAAACCAAAGATCTTGTAGAAGCTGAGTACGGTAAAATCCGGTGCCGAGTCGACATCGCCCAGCGCCAGTGGCGACGTCGACGCCAGCGCCGCGGCGTCAAGGAGCGAGTATCCGCCCCGGCTTTCTTAATCTCCGACACCAATCGCGCGGCAACCGACTGCCGGTCAGGTTCGACTGCGCAGGATAGGCCAGGAGATCAATCGAGTCTTGTAGCGGCTCGCCGGCCATCCCCTGCTCGACTTCAGCCCGAGATGACAGGCACCGGGCGCCGCTCTGGGCGAGCTCACGTAGTCCTACCAGGCTGGTGTGGGCATCCTGGTGGTATGCCAGTGAGAACCCTCGCGGCGCGGGCAGGACAGGCACTCGGCCAGCAGCTTCATCCCGGCGGTCGCGTTTGCCACAAAGACCAAGTCAAAGCGGGCAGGATCCGCGCCCAGAAAGGCCAGCGCCTTGACACGCACGTCCTCGACCATCCGCGTTGACGCCACCCAAGACGCCGACGCCGAGTGCGGGTTGCCGTACAGTGTCGCCTTCATGGCTGTGGCAAACTCGTCCACCAGCGACTGTGGGTAGAGTGCAGTCCCGGCATGGTCCAGATACACCGCCTCTACACCTCGTTAATCTTTTTGTGTGGTCTGGTGTGGCCCTGTGAACTCACCGTTGAGTAGAGGATATTCTCTTGACGGAGCTCGCTCAGGGTAGATTCGACCTGGCAGTACTCAACACCAATGTCGTGCTTATCAGCTGGGTCCGCCATCGTGTCGTCCTGCCTCATCCAAATCCCTCACGAGCAGACGCAGCAAGCCGTGCGGAGCAGACCAC
>JAMXBC010000683.1:0-15438 GCA_024138005.1 Lumnitzera racemosa | reverse complement strand
GTTATTCAAGATCTAACGGACTCCCAAGAATTTGTATATCTTGAAAGCACAATAGGAAGTGTTGACAATGATGACCGACATAGAGGACATGCTAAACCACTACCAAAGTTAGTACAGTAGTCAGTCATCAATTTCTCCTTCGCCATGTACTAAGGAGTGGCATTACTTATTTATAGGTGAGCAGTTATTGGAGTAAAATTGAAGAGACAGCGGTCTAGTGGTCCAATGTTTGAGATGCAGTACTATACCAATATAAATTTCAAGTTTTCTAAGAATATCTCAATCAAGACTTCAATATTTTAAAGTGGTGGCAAAGGTACAGAAGGGATTACCCACTCTTATCTCGCATCACACATAAAGTACTCATTACTTTGGCTTCAACTGTCACCGTTGAGCGAACGTTTAGTACAACAGGTCTGATCGTCGACAAACGTCGATCCTCCTTATTTGTTGTCAATGTTGAGGCAAATGTTTGCACAGAAGATTGGTACAAGGCGGTCTATAGACAACAAGAATTGTATGGGACATCAAGCGAGTAGGATAATTATTTCAATGACTGGAATCAATCTAGTGGAAGCCTAAGCTCAGCCACAGGTTCCATTCCTGGTCGCGTACATGAATAGTTACCTTAAGAGGAGACATAACAAATTTTATTTTTTCATCCTTTTTGAAAAAGTTTTATCACGTAGAAAAATATTTTTTCCCAATTATTTAAAAAAAAAAGTAAGTGGCATGGTTTTCCTAAAAGTGGTGATCTAGCATTAGGTTTTTCCAAATTATGATCGAGTAAAATTATTTTCCTTCAAAAAATTTAAATTAGATAATCACGTACTCTTGGATTATTTTCGTAAAACATAAAATTAATTAACAAATTAAAGGTTTTCTAAAAGTCCAAACCAGACTATGGTAGTTTGATTTCGATTAGCAGATGCATAGACACCTTCCAAGCGACCGTAAAATACAATAAAAAATATTTTCGCTCCAATCACTTCACTTTACTTGATCAGATTAGTTATTCAAACTATAAGAGACTTTTCTATATTTTAATTTTAGTCCATTTTTAATGTATACTTTATGGAAAGATGAAAGAAAAAAAAAAGGTTAGAGAATTGGTAAGGAAAAAGGGAAAAAATAGAAAAAAGGAAAAAAAAAAACTGTTAAAGGGTCTTGAGTTGGCGACCCATTGAATCGACCCTGAACTGGCAGCTCACGGGCTAGTCACAGTTTAACATGACCTTGACTCGTAAACCAGTGATTCAGGGTCGGTTTGGCTTGGTACCTACCACTGGATATGTCTATGTGTCTATTAATTCTGCACAGTGATTGCATTTAAGAATAAATCCAATATAATTACGTAAATTGATACATTAGTATTATATAATCTAAAGGGTCATTTTATTTTTGTGAAAGGTAATTAAAGTTTTTATTTTTAAAAATTATATAATAAAAAGGGTCTCCCTACAAATGGACAAATTACGAATCCCTTCCCTAAGTTGTAATTATAAATGTAGTCAAGAAAAAAATTAATGTATTAAATTAATAAAACCATGTACTTTAATATATAATATAAGATACTATAGTATAATAAAAACCCTTTTTAACTCTTATCTCCCCTCCAAGTTGATGTAAGTTATCAATTTCTACCTTTTTCTTCATTTATAACAAAACTTTAATTTGAAATTCTATCTCTCTTATGCATTATCTATATAATAATTTATTATCCTTTTTAAGATATAAATAATGTAGATGTGTGGTTTATTAGTATTAATTAATAATGAAATCAATTTTAGAGAGAGAAAAAAAAGTTGTATCGATTTTGAGAAATTAAACTAGCTTAACAAAAACTAAGTCTCCATCAATTTACTTCGTTGAGATTCCACCTGAGGAAAAAGGAGAGGAGTAGGTTGTAAGTAAGGCATTAGCATTAGTACCTCACAATGAGGCAGCTCAATCACAAGTTGTAAAAACTTTAAGATAGTTGAAATTACAAAGAAGTTGTAAATGAAGAAAATTTATAAGAAGTAAAAAAAAAAAAAAAAGGAAGAGAGTTCGACTATGGTGGAAGTAGAAAGTTATTTTAGCTAGGCTTTTGTGATTAAAAGGGGATTAAGAAGAAGAAGAAAGGGAAAATGGCTACTAAAAAATTAGAAAAAGAAATGCTAGTTGTCGAGTCCTATTTTGATTTTCTTAATTTAACATATATTAAGCTCAGCCCACTTAACATAAATTACTTGATATTAAATTAAGGAAAAGAAAATGTTGTTTTTTAAAAAATAAAAAATGGAGTTACCAACCAATTCAACCTTTAAAAAAAATAGGGGTTTTTAAGTGGGAAAACCCTAATTGGACTACTAGTCTACAAATATTCTATAAAAAATTAATTTTTTGAAAATTAAACTAGAAAAAAAAAAAACCGAGTTCGGGGGCTAACTTATTAAGATTAAGTTACCATGTGAAAATTAAAAGAAATTGATGGGCTTTTTGTAATTTTTTTATAATTTTTCTTAATATATTAAAAATATACCTAAGTTCACAAAATGTAACTAAAAATGATTTTTTTATTATTTTTTATTACGAATTTCTAAAAAAGGGGGAAAAAATTTTTAATGGTTACCTCAAAGGTGCTTACGTACCTACTAATCGGAATCAAACTAGTCGTAATTCTTTTTTTTTTTATTTTGAAAATTGAGCAAGATTTACGTTTTTTATCCATTTATTATTTCTCAAAAAAAAAAACTAAGAAATCTAATTCTACTGAATTAAAGAGAATCCTAACTAAATAAATCTTTTTGAAAACTCGATTAACATTTTTTTTAATTTTTTAAAACTACCATGTGTTAAAAATATATTTTATTAAATAAAACATGATATTTCAAAAAAAAAACTTAATTCAACTAAATTTTATTGCAACAAAATAAATAATAACAAAACAAAAACAAAAAAAAAATTAGCACTTGAACACAAAAATAGTTAATAAAGGAAAAAAAAACATAACAAATAAAGTAAATTAAAGAAAAATTAATTTCACTTAATAGGCTCCGAAGCACCATAAGGTGGTTTTAAAGTGTTTGAGAAAGAATGTATGGACTTAATGTGCTTAAATAAGTGTATGAGATGAGTAAAGTGTATATGGTTTGAAATTCTTCTTCATCCTAAAGAAATTGAATTATCTATGGCAATATTTGCTCATGAATTGGCAAAACTAAGGTAAGCATAAGTTAGCTTGCTCCTTTTCTCCAAATTAATGATCTTAACCTCCTGATTACCTTAGTTTGGGATGGTTCTTGATAAGGCTAATTTTATGAAAAATCTCCTAAAGGTTCAAATGGTTTTACAAGGGATAATCGTATTTAGGGATGATGAAATAAATGCCTAATATCATTTTGACACGTGTACCAAGTTCAAGATGGGCCTCCTTTAAGGAATGAGCCCAATTACTCACCTTGATGGTGCTCAACTCTCACGTGTGTATAGATTTAGTGTTTGGGACATGGGTTGCCTCTTTTCATCCTAAACCTTTCAAGTAATGTGTTATCATTCCATTCGATGGAAAGTTTTAAGTTTCGAGTTCGCATTTTCTTTATCCCTTGTCATTCATTCAAAATGCCTTTATTTGAATTGAGCTAGCTTCAAAGCATACAAAGATGAAAATACGTATGAAAATTGCTTCATTCAATAACCCGTATCTATTACAAGTTCCAAAATGAGTGATTAATTAAAAAAAAATACAGGAACTAAAATTCGTTTCTGCTTCTTGCCCCTATTTCTGTTACTTCTTGCCCCATTCAACTGAATTGATCTTTCGAAGATATACCTAACTACTTTAAATGGTGAGCTACCCAGTCAGATAATAGTAGTAGATCCTCAAAGCCTAATGTTGGAGGTTATCTGTTTGATGCTTCTTCATAACCCAAGGAAGGAATGCCACTGTTAATCAACCCATTAGTCTCTACAAATTTTGGTTGAATAATCTTAGCATTAATCAAATCTTATACCTTATGCCTCAGTTCCAACAGTATTCTGTGGTATGCCCCACTTGGCCTACATGATAGTTATACCATTCATTGGGGTCATAATCCCTTGGCTTGCATTTCCTTGTTTGGTTTTCGCTTGTCAGTAGTCCTACATCTCTCAATTGCTTAAACACTTGGGCTATAGGAATCTTGAACTACGTAAATTGCCTCTTCTTATTGTGGATGGGCTTATCTTGATTCTAGGCTTACCAAATCAACACACTTATTCTTGGCTTCTCTTTCATTGAATCAACTTCATGCTTAGGTTGTAACTTCCTATTTGCACCAAGACCTAAGCTTTCAAACTGTTTAAGCCCATAACCTATTACCATTTCTATGTTAGTGAGCCTTTCTTCTAATTTTACTAACTTTTCTTCTAAGATAGCAACTCTTTCTTCTAGACCCTGGCAATAACATACCCCTTGGACTTAACTATCAATTTTTGGCAACTTTTCCAATCCTTGTACCATGTTGATAATAGGCCCTTGAATTTGCAACTCTTTGGATTCATTTGCCAGAGATGGTTTGTCAATAGGCTCTTGGGCTTGGATATAAGCTATGACCTTGACTTGTTTCTTGTGTTTGCTTTGAACTCCTTTTGTTATGGTTATTCTATGTTTAAGAGCTTTAGACATTTTTTTTTTTTAAAATGAGTGATTACGGGTTTCAAGTTAGGCGAGATCACTTTGAAAGCAATCTTTCATAGCCTGTAAGAGTCCCTTCTTATTAGCAACACGGCATTGAGTTTTTAGTTTTGAAAACTATTATTATTTTTTTTTGGAAACTTTTATTAGAAAATCAATATTTATTTTATGTCATAGAAGCCTAATACTGACATCAACAAATCTAAATAAAGAAAACATTGGGATTGATGACCAAGGACATAAGATGACAATAATATTACAAAGATGATATGGAGAAGCGAAAATTATTTTACAATGAGAAACTTATTGAATAAATAACATAAGGATAACGACTTATGGAGAAAACTCTATTATGATCGTGACAACCTAAGGGCTAAACACAAAGAATGAGAACTTAGATATTTACAAGATTAATAACCTTAGGATGGAAAATAATTCACAATGGAAATTTAATGATTAAATCTTTTTTTTATTAGTTCCTAACGATGTGGTACATATGGGGCGTTGCAATAAAAATCAACTAAGTAAATAATTATCATGAAACTGGTTTTTGATAATAAAATATCATTTGAAATTATTTTAAAATAAAAATGTTGGAAAGTTTTTTAAAAAATTTACAATTCTATAATAATCTTTATTATTGTTAATTTCTATGATTACATGCCCCCTAAAAAAATTATAAGTTGATATAGAAGTTTTTTTTTTTTTAACATTGGCATATGGGGAATACTAATGATCTTGAGCATTTTATGTTAAATGTTATGTTCCACAACCTATAATTGATGAAATAAAACAAAACCTACAAGATGTATATATATTACAAAAGATAGCCCATACAAAACAAATATGCAAAATAATTGTGATGAAATATGCTACACACACGTGTAATGCAATGGGGTTGGTTTTAATAAACTATAAGGAATATGATAAATCCGTCATCAAAGAGCACCCTTATATAAAAGTATATTCAAAATAAAATTTAATAAAAATGAAGCTCATGTATACTTATATATAAGGATTGTTGATTTTTTTTATTTGAAAATAGACGATAAACTAACCGCGAATTAAATCAGGCTTTTCCTATAATTTTAAAAACAACAACCCCTTTTTTGAAAAGAATGATGCAAGAGGGTTGTATCTACAAGTCTTAAGCTTTGTAGCTCTAAGGCTTTTTGAAGAGAAGCCTAGTGGGCTATATCGAAGCTTAAGTGGGCTTGCCGATCATCGCCAAATAGGGGTAAAGACCCAAGCGACCTCAAAGTTACACAATGGTGATACGTCTTAGGTTCCTAGAGTGGCCCAAGTCCGACCACATTTAAACACGCAGATGGTTACTTAAGAAATAAAAACCCCCTATCCTTATGAAGGCCTATTAAGTCAGGCTTTTTTTTTTTTAAGGCCTACATCACTATATGACGATTAGTACAACTATAATATAATACAAAAAGAAAATAATAATACAAAATCCCATTAAATTTTTTATTAACTTTTGCATATAGAGTCTGTAGACACCTAATTTTTGCCCCTCTTTTATTTTTTTAAATTAGGTTATATGCTCTTAAATCAGAAAAAGTTTTAAAAAATAGAAAATTAAAGAAAGCCCCCCAAAAAAATGAAGAAATTTAGAAAAAATAAGAATTCTAGAAAAATATAAAAAAATGAAAAAGTACAAAAAAATAATAAATTTAGAAAAAATACCAAAAAAAAAGAAATTTAAAAAGTCACAAAATAAAATAGGGTATTTAGAAAATAATAAATTTTTAGGTTATTTAAATAAAATATAATTTCAATTTCAAAAGTTTTGAATAAAAGGCTGTTGGGTCTAGACTTATATTTGAATCTAGCTCAGGATAACTTGGTCTATATGTGCAATTAATTACATATATGAATAAGAAAAAATCAATAGCTTAGCTAGATAAGCATTTAGACTTGATATTGCATATGACTTAGAGATCCTAGGTTCAATCCACGGAAGGTGCAAAATGTATCTTTCATTTTCTTTTCTCACTTTATTGTCATTTCATCGCCATGTCACGGGCTACGTCATCACCAGTATGGTAGACACATTTCAACATACTCCGGCACATTCATACACGTACAGCTATGTATTGGCACCATATATTGTCCAAGTTCGTCAAATCAAAAATTGGAAGAAAATCATATTACATTTAATTTTTTCCATCCTTAACACGACCATGACACCTATAAATAGGGTTCTACTCTTCATTTTCAAAAGACAACAAAAACTTCGAAACACTTTAGAAAAACAAAAATCAAAGTTTCCTCTCTCTAGCACGGTTCCTCTTTCTCTAGGATATTCCCTACAATGTTTTTATGAAAACTACCACCATCGGATTTCTCGAGCCGACCAAGCCAACTCCAAGCCGAAGTGAGCCGACTGAGCCGATCCAAGTCGAAGTGAGTGGACCGAGCCGATCCAAGCCGAAGTGAGCCGATTTAAGCAGAAGTGAGCCAACCGAGCCGATTCAAGCTGAAGTAAGCCGATTCAAACTGAAGTGAGCCGATTTAAGCCAAAGTGAGCCAATCTAAGCTGAAGTGAGCCGACTAAGCCAAAGTAAGCCGACCCGAGCCGTTCGAGCCAATCTAAGCTGACTTGGTTTTTCTTTTTTTATTATTTATTTATTTATTTATTTGTAAATGTTATAAATGAGAAAAATAAAAAAAATGAAAAAAGAATGAAAAAAAAAGAAAGAGAAGAAAGAACAAAAAGAGAAAAAAAAAAAAGAAATGAAGTAGTCTATTTATTTATTTTAATAGAAATAGATAAATTAAGTATAAAATAAATAAGATAATATAATAGAAGAATAAATAAATAAATAAATAAATAGGTTAGTAAACAAAAATCATTTTCACACTTAGAAAAATTAAGTTTTCTAAAAATAAATGAAAATAAATAGACCTTTTTCCAAATTAGGATTATTTTAGAGTTTTCAAAAATAAAACACCAATTAAGACCCTTTGAAGGAATTTCTTTGGATAAATTGAACTGGATAAAAATGTAAATGTGACCCTTTCTCAAAAATTAAAATCAAACCACCTACTAAAGTTTTTTTATAAAATAACTACGTGCATCTAATCCTGAATAACGGGTGCGTAGACACCTGTACGTAAGTATGGGGCGACTTAAAATATAGAAAGTTTTATTTTTTTTCATTTTTAGATGTTTATATAAATTAATCAATTTAGTTGCATGTATCATAATTAGATGTTTTTTAGAAATTAAAAAGGGTACATTTGAAAAGCGAAGTTAAATTAGGAAAGTTAAAAGTGGTATCCATTCAGGGTTTAATAAATTAGCCTTCAGATCCAGATCTCTAGTTTTTAAAAAACTGTATTTATAACTTGGTTTTTTTAATCAATAGACCGGTAACTAAGTTATAACCAATCCACCCAATTGGTTATAACTTAATCCCTTTTCCCGACTTTAGTCAGGTGGCGACTCTAAATCTTTTTAAGTTGAAAAAAATGATCTTTAAACTCCAGTCAAAGGTCAATATTAGACGGATAGGGTTTAGTATTGATCGGTTTAGAGAAGACCTAATTTTATAAAAAAGAACCAGAAGGGTAAAAAACCAAGTTCGACAGAGTTGCCAATTCTATTAAGCCCTATTTTGATTTCCTTAATTTAACTTATATTAAGCCCAGCTCGCTAAATATAAATTACTCAACATTAAACTAAAGAAAATAAAATGTTTTTTCTTTTTTAAAAAAAAATGGAGTTGCTAACTAGTTCAACTAGTAAAAAATAAAATTGAGGTTTTTGGGTAGAATAATCTTAATTTAACCACTACTTTGCAAATATTCTAAAAAAATTAATTTTTTAGAAAATTAAACTAGAAAAAAAAAGGGGGATTTGGGGGCTAACTTATTAAGACTAAGTCACCATGTGAAAATTAAAAAAAAATTGATGGGCTTTTTGTAATTTTTCTAGAAATATTAAAAATATGCCTAAATTCACAAGATGTAATAAAAATGATTTTTTATTACGAATTTCTAGAATATGGGAAAATTTTTATTTTAAATTTTTTAACGGTTGCCTCGAATGTACCTACGTATCCGCTAATTGAGATCAAACTGGCTGTAGTTCTTTTTTTTTTTAATATTTAGCGAGTAGATTATTTTTATTTTGAAAACTAAGCCAGATTTACATTTTTTTATCCATTTATTATTTCTCTAAAAAAAACCTGAGAAATCTAATTTTATGAATTAAAGAAAACCTTAACTAATTAACTCTTTTTGAAAACTCAATTAAGATTTTTTTTATTTTTTAAAACCAACTTACATCAAAAATATTTTTTATTAAATTAAATGTCATATTAAAAAAAAAACTTAATTCAACTAAATTTTATTGCAACAAAATAAATAATAACAAAACAAAAACAAAAAAAAAAACTGCACTTGAATACAAAAATAGTTAATAAAGGAAAAAAACATAACAAATAAAATAAATTAATAAAAATTAATGAAAAAAATAAATAATAATAAAAATTAATGAAAATTTACCAGGTATTAGATTGTGTCGGTGTTAGGCAATGATCAGCAGTGAACTGGGGCGACGTTAGGCAGTGGACTGGGCAACACTAAGCAACATTAGGCAACGTTGGGCAATGGACTGGCCGCTTCTAGACGATGCTGGGCAGTAGACTAGACACCGTTACGCGAAGATGGGCACTGCTAAGCAATACTGGGCAATGGACTAGGCGATTAGCTAAGCGACGCTAAGCGGTGTTGGGCGACGGACTAGGTTACGCTGGGCGATGTTGGGTGATGAGCTGGGCAGTAAACTGGGTGACTGGCTGGGCACTGCTGAGCGATGCTGGGCGACAAATTAGGTAACATTGGGTGGTGCTAGGCAATAGATTAGGTGACGTTAGGCGATGCTGGGCAACAAACTAGGTAATGCTAGGCACTGCTGGGTGATAGATTGGGCGACATTAAGCGGTGAATTGGGCTATTAGTTGGGCGACATTGGGCGATGCTAGGCGGTGATCGACTAGCTAGATGGTGCTAGGCGACGGATTGGGCGATGCTGGGCGATGAAGTGGGCGCTGCCAGGTGAAGGACTGGTCGGTGGTGGGCAATGCTAGGCGGTAGACTGGGAGCCATTAGGCGACGAACTAGGCGGTGGACTGGTCGATGCTGGGCAATGAACTTGTCGATGCTAGGCGACAGATTAGGCAACGCTGGGCGATGCTGGGCAACGGACTGGGGTAAAGCTTGGGCAATGTGATGGTTTTTGGTGTTGTGGCGGTGTGTGGTGGTTTTTGGTGTTGTGGTAGTGTGTAGGGATTGTGGTAGCGTGTACAACATGGTGGAGGTGCGTGCTGTATGGTAACAGTGCATGTAGCGGCACATGGTAAGGCATGTATAGTGTTTTTAGGTATGTGTTTCAAAAGAAAAAGGCCTCCTCCAAATCCCTGACCCGCATGTTATTTATGAGGTAAAATTAAATCTTTCATATCTTCAATAAGAAAGATTTGTTTTTTATCTAACCTATATTCACCCTAGCTTCTAGAAACCCTAATTAGGTTGGGCTCTTCTTCCTAAGCCCAGCCCGATCTAATTAAATATGGCCCAACAATTTAGACAAGTTAATTCAGCCTATCTCACTACCTGGTTTAACTTCTAACTTGAAATGACTTGACTCTTAACTTGATTTTCTTTTTCTTTTTTCCTTTGAATTTTCGTTTCTTTTCCTACTTTTTTTTTTTTTTACCTAGCTAAATTAATAAAAATAACTTGGCAAAAGTAAAAAAAATAAAAATAAATTGGCAAAAATGAGATATCTACACTAACTATTAACTTAGTGGATGTTTAAGTAAGAGAAGTTTGTGACCTTAATGCTATGGGCGATAGTAGCTAGCCCCAAATAGCTACAAGGGAGCCATAATGCTTGTGAGCAATTGTCAAGGAATTACTCCATCCTTGACAATTCGAAACATAGAAGTACCTGTAAATAAGTTCAATCCAAATGTAGTTTTTATTATGGAAACAAAAAACTCAAAATAATGTAGTAGATAGAGTAAGAAGATGATTGAAATATTATAGTGCCTTTTATGTCCCTCCTAAAGGGATAGCTGGTGGGCTTACTTGGTGTAGAGTAGTGATGTAGTAGTAAATGTGTTAGAAGCAACAAATAATTGGATATTGACATGGTTAAAAAACCTGGATGGGTCACTTATTAGATTTGTTACTTAAGTCTACTCACCAATCTAGTTTGAAGGTAAGAAAAGACTATGTGCTGATCTCATTAATATTGTGAATGCTTTAACTAGTCCATGGTTCTACATCAGAGATTTAAATGAGATATTAGCATATCATAAAAAAATAGAGGTGGAGAAAGAAGTAAAAGATATATTGAGGGCACTAAAATAATGGTTTTTTTATACTATTCTATAAGATTTAGGTTATTAATGGAAGCAATATACTTGGATCAATAAAAGGTACTTAGGAGTACTTGTTAAAAAGATGATAGATCAAGCTTTTGGTTCTAATGATTGGATTTACTTATACCTAAAATCGAACTCGTCAATACCTTAGTTGTTAGATTAGATCATTTGGCAATAATACTCAATACTTAGCCATGTGAGTGTGGGTTAAAAAAAAAAAAACATTTCAGATTTGAGAACTTTTGGAGAGAGGTGGAAGGTTACAAAGCAATAATTAAAAGAAGCTTGAAGGATCAAAATGGCATCACATTTGTAGGGGTTATTGAGATCTTAGAAAATTGTAGCAAAGAATTATGTAGATGGAGTAAAGAGTATGTTCCAAATTACAAAGGAGAAATTGAAAAATTAGCAGCTACTTTAACTTAAAATCAAAATAATGAGGTAAGGATGCATGAAAATGAGGAACAGGCGATAATGAGTAAATGGATGCATTATGGGAAAGAGAAGCAAAATATTGGCACCAAAGATCATAGGTTAACAAGTTGTCCTGTAGGGATAGAAACACAACTTTTTCTATCAATCTACACTCTCAAGAAGGCAAAAATATGAAGTATTAAAAATTAATGATGGAAATGGATTTTAGATTGAAAAGGGAGCATAAATAGAGGATGCTTTATGCAGTTTTTTAGGGGCATATATACTAGTAACAGGTACAGTTTCATAGAAAATGTTTGGATTGGCTTAACCCTATGATCGATGAAAGGGTTGATAAGTTTCTTATGGCTCATTTACTTTGCTAAATAAAATGAAGAGGGAATGGAATTATAATTACTATGAAATGGAATGAGGAGGTAATGGTTATTACACTGTTTAGTTGAAAAAAAAAGAGAGAAATAAGAAATAAAACCATAATAAGACTTAAAAAGACCAAATCAACCCTATTCATTCTTCTTCTTACATCTGCAATAATGCGATTCTTGGTACATACACTTTCATAAATGCATTAATATATCAAATTAATTAAATATATCTTTGAATGATACACTTCAGATGGGACTATAACATAAATGTGAAAAAAAAAATAGCGGTATAATCAATTTTAAGTTGTTAAACTCAACCCAAAAAAATCAATACCCGAAGGCAAAGAAAAGTTTGACCTTTAGAAACCCTTGTTTCGATGTTTAAAGAGAACAAGTGGGTATCACAGGTTTCAACTCCTAAAGAGAGAAAGTTTAAATCTTTTTTTTTTTTTTTTTTTGCAATTGTTAATCTTCTTGCATGCTTTCTTTTCAAATTGAAAATAGAGGGCTATTGCGAGCAAAAAATCTGATCTAATAGGGGTTATATAGTGTAGGCACCCCAATTTTGCCGT
This sequence comes from Lumnitzera racemosa, assembly GCA_024138005.1. Lineage (NCBI taxonomy): Eukaryota > Viridiplantae > Streptophyta > Magnoliopsida > Myrtales > Combretaceae > Lumnitzera > Lumnitzera racemosa. The sequence continues at coordinate 2,999 of JAMXBC010000683.1, read as the reverse complement.
TTTATTTTAGTATTTTTATTGAGCTAGGTTAAAAAATTAAAAAAATAAAATAAAATTGAAAAAATAATAAAATAAAGTATCAAGTTAAGTTGAGTTAAGTCGAGTCGAGATGAGTCAATTAGGATCGAATTGGATAATGGTGTATGTTCAATTTAATAAATTCTAAAGTTGTTAAAGAATTGGGTTTCATTGATATATTTTAGTCCAGTCCGATATTAAGCGTATTTTTATCTAATTTATATTAGGCTAAAATAGATTTAGGATTTATTAAATAGGTTATTGGGTTAAATTAAATTGGACTGAGTTGGGCCCGAAAGATAAGAAGCCTAAATTAACATAAAGTTTCTAAAATCTAGGTCGAATCTTCAAAAAATCTAAAATGTATCTTTCGTATCTAGGTTAGTTGAAATCAAATCTATATTTAAAAAAGATACGAAAGATTCGTTGGTATGTATAATAAATAGGAAGTCGACGGTAGAGTTTGGGGGTTTTTTCACGATTCCTAACACACAAAACATACCTCCATCCGCGTTGTTACCTATACTTCACTCAAAATCATAAAACCTATTCACCCACTACACTCACTTGAACACTACCACACACCAAACACAATCAACGCCCACCTGCACTGATCTCACCTGACAAGCCCCACTATATGATCACCCAAGCTCACCAACACCTTGCTACGCCACACTTTACACACTACAAACTCTACACTGAAGCATGTCTACAGCAAATCACTTCCGATCAGCCACACACAAGCATGCCTATCCTCTTCATTAGTATACGTAGATCACTTTTGATCAATTACATACGAACCTTACACCTATCCTTAGTAGTACATGTAGATTACTTTTGATCAACCATACACAAACCACACGCTAATTTTGGTCAACAGCGATCAACAAAGCCGCAGTACACGTTGACCACCTTTCTCACAACCTTACTCAGTAACCATTCATCCTTCACCGCACACAAAGACAACCAACCAATTCGCACAAAGTACTTTATACTACTACTACCAAACATCACACTGCACTCGTCCACGCACTCATACAGCCACTTGTGATCACGTACAAACCACCGCCACACTTTATTGTGTTGTCTTTAGTTCGCTGCCTGCATACGCTAATCACTCGTTGCACTAATCAGGATCGTCATTGCATACACAATCTCAAGTGCCAGACTTCACAACTTAGTCCATCATGTGCTTGAACACATACGTGCACTGACACTGATGTCTTGATCTCCGGTCACTGCACTCCATTGTCACGCGATCCATATTGGAACACATGAGCTTTAGTATAGCCGCTGTTGCACCCTTTCTTGCATTAATGGATGTCCACAGTCCTTTGCCAAACAAGTAGTTGAAGTTCAATTCGTCTTCTAATTTTTTTTTATATTTTATTATTATTATTTAGCTTAAGATTTTTTAGCATTTAGTTTTTTATAATTCTTCACTTAGAAATTTTTTTTTTAGAAATAAAAAGTAATAAAAAAACCTTTTTTAAAAAAAAATTAGGACGTTTCAGAAAGTTTTATAAAATAAAAATACCCAAGGATTAAGGCCCTTTTAGATTTTTTTTTGAATAAATTAAATTGATTAAACACGTAAACACGGTCGGTTTTCAAAATTAAAATAAACTAACATACTAAAGTTTTTTAAAAAGAACTACATTAATTTGATTCCGACTAGTGGGTATGTAAGCACCTTCGGAGCAACCGTATATAAAAAAATAAAAATAAAAAGACTTCTTTTTTCTTTTTCTTGAAATTCGTAATAAAAAATTCATTTTAGTTATGTTTTACATATTTGTATATATCTTAGTGTTTTCTAGAAAAATTGTAAAATAAAGCCCATTAATTTTTTTTATTATTTTTACATAGTGACTTAGTCTTAATAAGTTAGCCCCTTAACTCAATTTTTTTGGTTAATTTTCTGAAATTATTTTTTAAGAAAATTCACGAATCAATAGCCAAATTAGGGTTTTCCAGCCCGAAAACCCTAGTTTCATTTTTTATTAGTTTAATTTATTAATAACTCCAATTTTTAAAATATTTTTTTCAAGAATTTTTTTTAAGAAAAATGTTTTTCCTTAATTTTATGTTAAGTAATCTATATTAAGCGAGTTAGGCTTAATATAGGTTAAATTAAGAAAAATCGAAATAAGACTTAATAGAATTGGTAACTCCATTAGAGACGCCTAGTGGGCTAGCCATATAAAAATAAAAAATTAATTGATAGGCTTTTGTATTATTTTTTTTATTGCATTATAGTTGTACTAATTGGTTTTTAGTGATACAGGCTTTAAGGAAAAAAAATCGACCTAATGGGCTTATAATGGGGATTTGAAGGGGTTTATTTATTAACAAACACTTCCACACTTAAATATGGTCAAACTTAAACCACCTTATAAACTTAGGACAGACCACTATTGTGTAATCTTCAAGTCACCGAGGTCTTTACCCCTGCCTAATAAGGATAAGCGAGCCCACTCAAGTTTCGATGTAGCCTACTAAATTTTTCTTTGGAAATCCTTAAAGCTATAGAGCCTGAGACCCATAAAACCTACCCTCCTACATCATTCTTTTTGAAAAAGAGGTATTCATTTTTTAATAAATTATAGGAAAAGCCTGATTAATCCCCAATCAGTTCCACGTTCTTTTTCAAAAAGGGGGAAATTAAAAAAAAATAGTAATCCTTATATATAAGTATTCACAAGCTTCATTTCTTTTTAAATCTTATTTTGGATTTACTTATATATAAGTGTATTCTTGACAGTTAACTCATAATAATTCCTATAATTTATTAATGACCAACTCCATTGCATTACACATGTGTATAACATATTTCGTCACATTTATTTTATAGGATATCTTTTGTAATATATGTAAGTCTTATAGGTTTTGCTTTATTTCATAAGGACTAGGTATTTGACATAGAAGGCTCAAAATCATTAGCATTCCCCCTATACCATAATGTGTTAACGATAAAAAAA
>JAMXBC010000682.1:0-15460 GCA_024138005.1 Lumnitzera racemosa | reverse complement strand
TTAAATTTATTAATTAAAATTTATATTTTATAGTAGTATTTAGCTATATTTATAAAAAAGAATAGAAAAACCCCTAGTACTGTACTTAACAGAAACAAAGTCTTGGTTTTGTATAGATGTAGGATCTCCCAGCGAGTAGAGCATTGATAATACAAGCTTTTACAAGGAGCGTCAAAACAGGTAAGTTGGGATCATGGCTTTACCACTTGTTAGGAGTACTTCTACTTATGGATGTAAATTAGTTGTCTATGTGCATGGCATGTAGGTGATTAGTATTCTATTTGTGACAAGAGTTAAACTCCTTGACATGCTGTTCTGCATGATTCATAAATTTGTATTGTGTGAGCTTGTTTGGCCACCCTCTAAATGGAACTAATAATGATCTAACGCTAACATAATAGGACATGTTATAACAACCGTTAAGGGAACTATTAGAAGTGTTAAACCAATATCGATTCCTTTCGATGAGGATATCGATGAAGATAGCTAAAATGTTCATTTCCTATTCCTCGGTCGAATTAAGTGATAAGCAAGGAAGACCGGCAAAGTGAGGGTTATGGTTTGAGGTGGTCACGAGAGGAGAGTGTTCTCCATTACACAAGCTTGGGTCTGGTCTGATTTTGAGTCGTTAGTAAACTCCTTAATCAGGGTTAGAGTAGATGTAATTTCTTTAACCTCACAATTGGATCAAATATAAAATGCAATGTTTCAAGTGATTAATTGCATTGCATTTCATTATAATTGATAACCTTATTTGTGATTATATGATACTCTTTAACTCTATCTACTTACTGAGCTAACTATATTCACATCTTTATAGACTCTTTTTGTAGGTGAAGAGTGAAAGTTTAAGATATACAAATATCACTATCCCAAGTTAATGTGTAGTTAACTAAGAAAGTAGGAAAGGAGATCCTAAATCGAGGCTTTTGACTTTTCTTTATGGTTTTGAAGAAACTAATTCGAAATTCCCTAGGACACTCACTAGTTTCCTATCTTATTGTAAATAGATTTTAAAACCTGTAACTTTTGTAATCTTAATATAAATTATAACTTTATATGTGAAATGCTTATATAAGCACTATTGTATTATTAAACAATAAGTCAACTTGAATGGGTATTTTTGAAAAGTTATAACATAGGATGGATTATTGATAGGTGTCGGATTAGATGCTTCAAGCTAGTTAAGTCGTATACGCCTTGTGTAGACTGTATTTATGATAGCAACTATAAGGTTAGCTTTTATCTTATGTTAGTTTATACAATGAATTATTACGACTTTTCTATTTGGGGGTGTGACGAATGAGAAAGGGAAGGTTGACTATAAAGTAGAAAAGCAATTATTATAGGTTTCCAAGAAATGGTTTTTAAAACTTATAACAAGTAGTTAAGTAATATATAATACTATGGTTGAATTAGATCATGTTGTACTATTACATGACACTTGAAATGTGGAAAGCAAGGGTAAGAAAAGTTCAAATTTGAAAAATACATAAACATTGGGCAATGATTATCAGGAATTACTCAAAGTTGTTGGAAGCCTATAATATATGCTGTGATGTTGATCTTAAAGTCATAATGGACACACGTCAATCTTGTTGACAAGAGTTACAAAATTTAAGCAAAGAAAATTTTTCCCAAAAGAGAATAAATTGATGCCTTAAATGGCACAACTAGCAAGACTTCAATAATTGTGAGAAGTTAAGGAAAAAGATGAGCTAATAGGACAACAAAATGAAATGTGGGAAAGAGAGAATTGTTTTGGCATCGGAGATCAAGATTGGACTGGATTAAGTACGAGGGCCAAAATATAACTTTCTTTCACCAAAAACCATAAGCAAAAGGCAAATAATAATAAGTGTTAAAATTTTAAGGAGTTTATAATCCTAGGTAAAGATGAAAGGGGATTTATGGATAAGATAATGAGCTACCCCATTGGTTTGTTTACTTCAAGTAGAAGCAGAGAGTGGGGAAAATGCTTTTTATTGCGTCCCTAAACTAATCAATCGGCAAAAAAAAAAAATTTTTGATGCATCAATGCAACAAGTAGCTAATAGATATAATATATGTGGAGAATAATTTGTATTAGTTCAAATTTATGATGATGCAACTAATTTATAGGTATTATAACCCTAAGGGGCCCAAGAATTCATAAGGAAACCGAATGAATATTAGTTCCATAAAAACAGGAATGAGGTAAAACCAAAGATAAACTTCTTAACAAAATTGGTATCTTCTCAAAACACATAATGTAACTTTCTAATAGCCCCAACGATAAGAGTGCTTTTCTTGGGCCCAAAGTAGACTAAAACTAAGTTTTTTTAAACTTATGGCATAAGACTTCCATAAGCAAAAAATTATGGCCTTTGGAAGTTGATTCTTCTATAAATAAAATTAAAACTGACATCTAGCCTCATTGATTCGCTTCTAATGTTTAAAAATGGTTAAGGTCGTTCTGCTCTTTTGTTTCAATGCATGTCACTATAATAAATTTTCTTTTTTTTCTATAATTTATCTACCCCCTTTATGGAAACCCTAACTCATCTAATCATGCATAACGACATCAGGAAAAGTAAAACAGAAATACTCCAACTTGGATCACTTAAGGCCTCGCCAAAATAGAGTTCCTATATTTATTACTTTCTCATTGGGTTTTCATTGGGGGTGTAATCTCTTACCCATCTAAAGAAGGTAAGTTCTTTAACATTTAAAAATAGATCCCCCAAAATCTTAACTCCTCCCACTTACATTTCAATCTAACTATATTGTTTAATAGTTGAATAATTGCACAGTGAAAGGGAAGAATCCAAAAAATAATGTGAATTTTAACTCCTTTAAAAGTCAATCATTGCCAAAAAGAGATTTTTTTTTTTAAAAAGTTTAAAAAAATTGAGAAAGAAATTGCCTCGAGAAAAGATTGAAACCCCAATAACTGGAGAAATTACACAAGCCCAAAAGGGGATTTTAGTACAAGTGAGCTCTCTTTCAATAACCATGATGTGATGAGTGGTTATCAGATAACAAAATGGTCAACGCTTTGTTCGATCTGAGTTGGGTTTTTTTACGAAAAAATCTAAAAAAAAAGGATTAGTTTATAATCGCGTTGCTTAAAAAAAACCCCAAAGTTATAAAGCAAAAACCCGAAGGAAAACCCCAGCTAAACCCCGAAAGTAACCCCAAAAAAGTAAAAACCCAAAAAAGGTGTAAAAAGTAAAAAACCGAAAAAGTGCCTCAACTAAGGTGACAAAACCAATCCCCTTTAAAGTGACTCAAAACCCAATAGTGATTTTAGTCCCTAGTTTTTGAAAGTCGTAGATGCCGGTCAAAAACCAAAGGTAACCCTAGAAATAACAGGTGAATTCCCAAAAAACCTGAAGGTGAACTCAATTTGACCTGTAACTTTAAAAATTTAAAGAAACAATCAAGAAAAAATGAGGTCTCTTTTGTCTTTGTGATGATCAAATTTAAATTTTACCAAAAGGGAAGTATATGTATATTCATTTTTTTTCCGCTTTATAATGATTCTTAGTCAAAATCAAAAAAAAAAAAAAGGATAAAAGTTTAAAAAATAATTTTTTTAAAAATGCTTAAAAACCCTTAAAATGAGGGAAAAAAAAAAAAAGCGGAAAAGAATTAAAAAAAAAAAGAAAAAGTTGGAAGAAAATTAAAAAAGAAGAAAAGGGTATTTTGGGGTTAGAAAATCTTTCTTGGGTGAAAAAAGTTTTTACACCCCTAAATTTGTTTAAAGAGTAAAAAAACCATGTACAATTTAAAGCTTTGGTTTTATGAGAAAGTATTTTTAAATTAAGATTAAATTTAATGATTTCAACCAATTTCTTTAAAGTATAACAGATTTTTTAAAAAAAACACGACTTTACTGGTACCCGTTAGAATTTAGTTTTATTTTATGAAAAAAATAATTTTAAATATGAAAAATTAGCGGCTGACTGTCAATTACTAAGAAAAATGCCCAGGCTTCAATGGCATAACATGTTTATGGAGCAGCGCCGCTTTGCATCTTTGCTTTTTTTTCCCTTTTAGTTTTTGACCGAAAAGATAGACTTTTGGTTACTTTTTTGGGCTTTTTTGCCAGGCGTTTTAATCTAATTTTATATGGTGTATCTGCAAGTATGGATTAAACTAAAAAAATCCAATAAATGGATTGCAAACCAATCTCGTTTTAAAATCTTATAGATTTAAACAATGATGTGTTATCTTTTTTTCGATTCAACAATTATTGATAGGATCTTTGGAGAGTGTTTTGCATAGGGATCAATTTAATCAACAAATTCCCAAACAAATCCAAATTCATTTTTTCCCAAAAAAGCCCAATAAAGAAAACCCTTTAAAATGTTTTTTTTGCAAATTTTTTGGATTGATTAAAAATAAAATTTGAGTTTGGTTAAATTCCCCCCCACATTTAAAAAACCCATTAAAAGAATTCGAAAAAAGCACAAACTACCGAAATCGGTTAGTTAATTTTGCGTTTTTAAAACCGGCTAAGTGAGCTTAAAACCCCCCTTTTTATGAGCTTCCCACAAATTGCTGTCTGAATCATCTGGCACCATTCGCTAGGTGGAAAATGCCGGGTCCCCAATCACAATTCGGGAGTTCCCCAAAATATTTTTTTTTATTTTTAATTTTTTTTCCCCAAAAAAAAAAAAACTTTATAAAAAAAAAATAAACGTAAAGCCTTTTTAATAATAATAATAAAAATAAAAAAGTTTAAAAATAAAATAAGGTTTATGGAAAGGCTAGTATGGCTTGTTCCAAAAAATCCCATAAGGGTATTTTAGTTAATAGAAAATTTGGGAAAACCCCCCTTCTCTTAACAAAGCTTAAAAGGTTACAAATTAACCTCAACCCCCTTTTTCTCTTTTGAAAAACCCCTAAGCAAAATTTCCCAAATCACTTGGTGTTACAAAAAAAACCATTTTTTTTTTTTAAAGGTACGACTAGTTATAAATAAAGGGAAATGCGAAAGAACTAAGGGTTTATGTGTCCTATCTTTTTTTTTTAAAAAATTTCCTTTTTTCCCCTAAAGGGGGTTTTAAAACCCCAAAGGGAAAAAATTTTGTTTTGCAATGTTTTAAGGTGAGTTTTTAAAGCTTTGTGTGTTAAAACAAATAAAGGACTTTTTAAAAGTATAAAACTCCGATTCTTTCTTGCTTTTGTAGTTTTTAAATTGAATTATGATCATGAAAAATTGAGTTTAGGAGTTTAGGGTTGTTTGATGAGAAAAGGGTGGCGGATGATGTGAAAATAAATTTGGGTTGGTGTAAATTTGGGTTTTAGATTCATTTTAATAGATTTATGGTAGAGCTTTTAAAAAAATTGCAAAAAATTTTTCAAGTAACGAATTTGCAAGCAAGAATCGGCTTGTTTTTTTTTTAGTAGGTAGCTTTGCTTTGGAGCTAGCTTGTAAAGTCCAAACCGACCTACCCTCATTTTAGGTCACCCTATTTTGTTTTGCCAGCTTCATAGTTTAAAAAGGGGCCTCGCAAACACCCCCCAGATCTTTCCCCCATGTATTTTCAAGTTTTTTCCAAGCCTAAACTAACATTTTCCTTTTTTTTAAAGTTGTTGGTTTTTTTTTAAACCAATTTTTACCAACAAAAATTCTAAAAATTTTTTAAAATTGTTTTGGGTTAAGGTGGGAAATTTAAAAGGAAATTAGTTTCGTTTTTTTTTATCATTATTTTGTTAACAAATTCTAGGTAAAATCTTTTGGTTTGATTTGGTGTTGTTTTGGTTTCATATCCCGGTATGATACTTGCTTGCTTGTTGTGCTTATATAGGTCGTTTTTTCTATGTAACTAAATTGATGCAAATTCGGACTTTAAAAATGTAGTGTACTTGTACTTGGCTTGACCTCCTATTGTAGATTCCCAATAGGTGGTCAGGCACCTGATAAAAGTACCTAATTACCTTTTGAGGGTTCTATATTAAGATTTCTTAATTAAAATTTTTAAAAAGGGTTTTAAGTGTTTGGTAAGGGCCTACACCAAAACTATTTTATATATTTTGCATGTATATAGTCTGGGTTTCCTTTGGGGATGGAAATCAAGCTACAAAAAAAGGGCCCCCGACCCCCAACCGAGCTCGAGGACTAAAGAAGCTAACCGATAAATCCTTATATTTAACCAACCTTTGCTAAGGCTAAATACCTTTTAAACGAGGCACCCCTATGCCCTGCTATTGACCGCCCCTTATTTTATGGTATGCTAGTTGCAATTACTTTTATTATCGAGTAACCAATTACTCGACATCTTCCCTTTTCGGAAGCCAAAATAAAGAGAGGACTAACTCGGCCATCCCCTTGGCAAACCCCCTCTATTTATAATTTTATTTGATTTCAAACAAAACCCTTTCCAAAGCAAAAATCATCAAGTATACGTATATATGTAGAATTTTTAGCACTAATTATTGTTTTTCTTATATTTCACTTACATTATTCTTTGAGAAATGTCTTTTGTCTTTTCCCCTTTAAGTAAGTTTTCCCCAGTTTGCAGATATAAAAACTCTGTACTTCAGTTGTTAGATCATCAGATTACCCTTTATACACTTGGTACTTTCTTCCTTGATAAACCTACTTGTTCACTCCGATCACCTTATCCTTTCCCCTTTAAACAAATTTTGGTGTGAGTAACCTCATTGGACCAATTCGTGCGTATATCGTGATATATCGAATTATACCCGGGGTCCCCGAAAGTTCCCTTCGCTCATTTCCTTTGGAGATGTTTTCTACCTTTCCCCTTAATCTTTTGAGCTTTCTACAAGATTGGACCCCTTTTCGATGGCGTTATCTGTTTTGATTTCGGTTGCATATTTAAATCTAAAAAAAACTGTGGGGGTTGTTTTGCGCTAGCTAATAAATAAGTAAAAATATTTTTTTTTTTTTTTATTAGCTTATTTATGCTCGTATGTGAATTATCACTTTATGTACAGTAAAGTGTATTTTATGTTCTGTATGAACGTAGCTCACCTCCAAGACTTGCTGTTTTCAATTGAGGGGTAGGTTCTATTGAGAATTATGAATTTTATGAGGGAGACTGATTTGATTTTATTTCTTGTGGGCCCCTTATTATTACTTTGAGATGACAAGATTGCTTAAAAAATTAGCTTGTTTTTGATACTATTAGAGAATCATTGCCAACCCATTTTGTCCTTGGTATTAGTTTTTCTTACCACATGATTGCTTTCCTTGATTATCTTTCCATGTTTGAACTGAATTTTAGTTTTAACAAGTTTGAGTTTCAAAAATTTTAACAGGTGTTTATAAGGGGTAATATTTTGAGATAAGTGGTTAATCACATCTCTTTATGTAATGTTAAGAAGTATTCATTGTGAGTTTGGGGCCATTTACTTTATTTGTGGACTAGATTCAGAAGTTGGTTGTGGTGATTTTAGTGTATTATATTAAGAAGCCTGCAGCTATGTTTTGGATGAATATGAATCTTCTTAGAGTACGAGAGCAATAGGTTATGAATCACTAAATAACTAAGCAATTGATTATTGCGGTGAGATGTAGAGAAAAGGGGGGGTAAAGGTAAGGGCTATGTTGAATTTTAAAAAGAAATTGTTGTTGTTAAAAGGGTTTTCTTTAAACCCCTTAAGTTTACCTATTGATTAGTTTGTTGTTTTTGTTTTTTCCCCTTTTTTCCAATTTCCTTTTTCCCTTTTGTTTGTTCCTTCACTTTATGAAAGATAGATGTAGTGGGGCGTTTAAAAGTTTATTCAACTTCAAAGAGAGAGGGCTAAAAACCCTAACCTCATCCCTTGCCTATCTTTACTCAGAATCAATAGAATCGAATGCCCCTACACCAAGGTAAGGGCAGCCCTTTGCAATACTAAGGATTACATGCTAGGTGTAATGTTCCCTCAAAAAATACAATTAAAGGGCCCCAAGTTTGATTTTGTGATTGCTACTTAGTTTTGAAAACTAGAAAGCAGATGAGGTTTATGCCTTTCGATTTAAAAGATTTAAGGGATTGTAGATGATGCAGGCCAATGCAAAGGGTTGGTGATAGCAAATGAGAAAGCCTTTACTATAGCTAAAATTCTAAATGTTTAAAAGTTTGTTTTTTATGATCGTTGAGGGGTGATGCCTAAAAATGGGAAATGGGCTCCCAAAATTTGAAAAATTGGATAACTGATTAGGATGGATTCAAATAGGTTTTGTGGGAAATGGCCTCAACCCCCCAAAAACCCTTAAAAAACCTTTTCTGCCGAGGTAACCCGTTCCAAGGTTGAGAAAGGAAAGAAAGAAATTGCAAACTCTTGTCAGCTACCAAGAAAACTAGGGACCAAACAGCTGAGGCCCAAATCCAAAAACTGTTGACATGCATAAGAATTTGCGCCAAGCAATCTATGAGTTTAAAAAATGTTGGTTGCCTTACGGAGTTTGCCCAAATAAAATAAGACTTTTTTGGAATCCACTCTAACTCAGCGTAAGCTCCCAAACAAATCCATTAAACCTAACCTACCAAAGATTGCTCGGATACCCTGTCCCTAACCTTCTTTTAAAACCACATTTAGATACTTTTGTATATTGTAAATATTTTCCCTTTAACCCTTAGTTGTAGCCCTATTTTAAAGGTTTAAGGCCTTGTATACTATTTACTTTTTTTCCCCTTTGGTTTTGGATTACTTGAATGTAATTTTGAAAGTAGTAGAGAACAAATGTCTAAATCATTAAGGTATTCTTGGAACTTCTCTCGAGCTTTCTTAAAGCTTATCTCCTTTTGGTGATTATTAAGTGTGTTTTTTCTTTTTAAAATTACCTGGTTCTTATTAGTCTTCTTTTGAGATTGTGTTGAACTCTTTTTGGGAGTGAGTTAAGAGTTTATCATTTCCATTTAAAACCTGGATCAAATTGCTTCTTTAAGATTTTAAACCCCTTTTTTAAGAAAATTTCCTAATTGTATTTGTTTTTATGTTTTATACATGAGCCCATTAATCCACATTCAAAATCCAAAAAAATTTTGCTTTTTCTTATTCCTTGAACTTTAAATACCATTTGGTTTTTTGATCGGTACGCATAGTGCCCCTACTGACCTTCAAACTTTGGTTTACGGGTTTCCTGCCCAAATTTCATCCTTAGTAGTGTTAGAGAATAGATGCCCGGTTATCAGACGTTGGGAAGGGAATGGCGATGAAAAGCTGAAGCTGAATTTTTTGACTGGTACGCTTTATACTGAGGCAACTAATGTAGTGAATGTATAGGTTAAGTACTTTATCCAGGATAAACCCTGAGTCATAACAAGTAGCCACTTTTAAAACCTACAGTATATTTTAAAGTTAGAAAAGGGTTAAGTTTTTGAATAATTTCTGAAAGGAAACGGTCATCGATTAGGTAAAGAGTGTTTTGGGGAAAAGGGAAAATTTCAAGTTTCTATTTTTGGAATTGATAAAGTTGAAAAAGGGCCATTTTAAGAATTTTATGGGGATCATAGGGATGATACCCAAAATACAGCCTAGGCCATGGCTTTGCCACTAATTCCAAAATTAAAGCCCAGCCCCTTAAGACATGATACATTTACACCAATGAGTAGAAAAGAGTAACCAAGAGTAAGCTGCAAAAATATTTTGCTCAAGAGGGTAGTCTAAAAAATTCAATGTATTTTGTTGCAGTCTTTACTTTATAAAAGTATTTTAAGACCAAATTAGGGTAAATCCTAGGTTATGTAAATTACAAAAAGAATTTAGTTAGGGAAAAGGGAAAAAATTTTTAAAGAGTATCTTTTAAATGCAAGAAAAAAAAAGAATTCGATTGAAAAAAGGGACAATATAAATGTTAAAAAAAAGGTAGGGACCATTATTTTACTCATTTTGTACCCCAAGGGACACTATTTGCGAACGAGGGAGGTTTTAAATAGGAGTTAGATCAATGTTTTGACAACCAGGATCAAACAGGCAGGGGTTTATGGGTAACTCTTTTTGGATTGGCCCCAAGGGGGCGATCCAAATTGAAAAATCAGCTTTGCATGGTTGTTTGCTACTCCCAATTCGATGCTTGGGGAAATTGTTTCCAAAGGGGTTTGTGGTCTTTCGGTTCCCAGATGTAGAGAGTGAAGTAACTTGGGTTTGACTATAGAATGATTTTATGATAATTCAAACTCACCTCAAATAGCTGACAAACCCTTTTAAATAAGCTTACAAGTTAAGAATCTGTTTGGTTTTTGATTCTAAAAAGGGGGGGTTTTTAAACCTAGTTTGCACCCTAGGGAGCTTTGGTCTCTTTGAAAAAAGAAAAAATGGTAGCTACGCATGTTATTGATTTTAGGACCCAAAAAACAGTAACAAAAAAGAATGGTATTCCCCTTTCCCTGGTTGACAAACCTTTGACTAGTTGCTGGGTACCCAAATCTTTTCCAAGATCAACCTACATTTTTAGTATCAATTAAAGGTTGATTAAAAAATGTTGAAAAAAAAAAAATAAATTTGAATCAAATAAACTTTTGAATTTTTTGTGTGCTATTTGGCTTTACGATGCACCCCGGCCCCCTTTTCGGGGACCCATGAACAGGGGATTTAGGAGTATTTGATGGGTTTGTTGTAGTATTTTAGACAACATTCTTGTTACTCAAAGTTACGATGAACATGTGAGCACTTGGAAATTTTTTTGGATAGTTGTGAAGAAAGTTTTTGTCAAGTTTAGTAGATGTGATTTTAGCTTAAGCATGTGTCATTTCCCCGAGATATTATGAATAAGGATGGGACAGTTGTGAGTCAAATAACCAAGACCCATAAGTATGTAGAAACTAAAAAACTTCTTAGGTTGCAAAAATATAAAAAGTTTGTAGAAAGGGTTTTCAAGAAAAGTAACCCCAAGACCCCCGTGACCCGGAAAAGGGTTTTAAATTTTAGTGGATTAAAGTTGAAGAGAAATTCAGCAATTGAAAAGGGAAAAACTTGTGACGCACCTATATTTCCATTTTCCCTTTTTATGGGGAAGATTTTGTGATATATGTAAAGCTTCCAATTAGTTTTTTGGGTGTGTCCTTATCAAAATGGGATGGTAATTGTTATGTATCTCACCCATTGAAGCATATGAGAAGACTCCTACTCCAAATTGTAGTTTGAACTGCAGTACATGGTTGAAGCTAAGCGGATTATTAAAGAATTTGGGAAATGAAGATGCCATGACACAAAAGTCTCAAGTACTTCTTTATTCAGAGGACCTAAAATATGAGGCAAAGGTGGGGGTTAAAAGCAAAAAAAAAGACTAAAACTTAAAATTAGTGTCATCCGGGGAAGGTGAATGTGGGTTGGCTCAAAGCAAAAAAAAAGTAGGGAAACCTAGCAAATTTGTTCCCCATAGCGACCATTTTAATTTAAAGGATGCCAAATTGATTTAAAAACGTTGCTGAAAAAGTAAGCATTAAAATTGGCTGTCTTTGGTATCCCCCCCATATTAGATAGAATTAAATTTGCCAAAGTGGAGGATCGAGTTTTGGGCAAAAAAAAGCCCAGAGTTCACAATTGATGGGAAAGGTTTTCTGAGTTTTAATGGCATTTATTTTTTCCATCATACAAAAGGTTTAAAGGACAAACTATTAAGGAACACTTTATTAGCATATACGTAAAAATTTGGGGTCAAAGATGTAAAAAAGTTTTAAAAGACCCCTTTTAATAACGGAAAAATAAAAAGAAGGAATCCGAGCGTGTCTTTGGACCAAATTGCCAAATGTTAGAATCAAACCCCAAAAGGGCCCGCAAGAGAGTTGAACCCATTTACCTATTTTAAAATGGAAAAAAAGAACAGTGATATGGATTTTGTTCTACCTTAAACAGAATTTTGGCAAAATTAACAGGGTATGGGTTTTGTGCCAAGTGACTAAGTCTATATGTTTCATTCCCAAAAAGAAAAAGTGCTTGATAAAAAAACTTTGCTAACTGTTGTAAAAGAGATTGTGAGATACATGGGTACTGATACCCTTTCCCCTTTAAGGATACCAGTTTGTAAGTAAATTTTAGGGAGTTCACAAAAGGTAATGGGAGAAAACATATTTTAGCACCATTTTTGATAAGGAATTTTAGGAAGGGCAGACGATAATCATAATAGGATTTGTGATTCAAAATTGGTACAAAGAATAAGAAAAGTTTTTTTTGGTAAATATGAATGGTTAATCACCAAGACCAAAATAATTGGGGTTTGAGCCGAAATTGGGTTCATATAATTAGAATACTAAAAATCCTCGTGATTCAAAGGAGTTTGTACGGGGCTCATAACTTGCTTTGAAGGGGTTTTTTCCTAATCTTTAGGTAAGTCATAAGAATACGGAGATGTTAAAGAGTTTGATCTAATCAAAAATCCAACAATCTAGCTCAAGAGTAGCCTTCTCAAAAAAAAAAGATTTTCCAAACTGCAGAAAATATACTTTTTCTGTCTGATTTTGTAATTGATGTCTACCCTGTATTCTTTTGATTTTAAATTTGCTATTTCTAGCAAAAACCTAAAACTAATAGCAAAATTAAATAATGTATAAGGCTTTAAACCCCCAAAGAATTGGACCCATAGATAAATAAAGGAAAACATGTACAAAATACAAAACTTAGTTTTTGGGGAAAGTTGACATACAATCATCATATGTCCCGAAGGAGTGTATCGAAAAAAAAAGGATCGACGTTGATGTACAAATTCGAGGGGAGAGTTTCCGGAAAGTCTTGCATTTTTTGGCGGAACGGAAAAGGTCGGTCCACAATTGCAGTCCTAGAATCAGTCGGTATAAGTCTCTTAAATGCTTTTTTTTGAGTGGTCCCAGGGACTCGGGGGGCCCTTTTGGTATCTCTATACTTCAGTTGACGAAGACTTGAAAGCCCAGTGTTTATTTCCCCTCTCTCCCCTTTGGCTATGTTGGCCCTTTGTAAAAAATTGATAGGGTTCAGTTCGGACAGGTTTGCTGCGGCTTGGTGTAGTTAGAGGCTAATTCCCCTCAACTTTCCATCCCTTTGATGATGATAGTTTGAAAAGTACTATTTAGAAATTTTGGGAAATTACGAAAGGCTTATATTCTTGTTTAGGGGTCGTGGGTCACACCCGCTATCTAGGTTTACCAACAAAGTACTAGGTGATATTCAAATGGTCTCATATAAAACCGTATATCGCGGAAATGAGGTCGCTTATTTACTGGATGAGTGGGTGAAAAATAGTTGACAAAATTTATTGTAATGAAGCATGGACAAAGTTAGGGTTGATTAAACTAATGATACAAAGGGGCAGAGCTATCAAAAAAATTTGTGATAAATGAAGCACCCACTAGAGTTTTCCCAAATAGGGGATGCAATGTTGCTAAGGTTCTCTAAAAAAGGCATCATTGATTCAATTTTAGAGGAAAATTAAACTCAAGGTTTTTGCCCCCTTTAAAAACATGGAGAAAAATTTGGGAAAAGGCTTACATGTTAAAGCTTCCTCCAAGGATTAAGGGTATACATGAATTTTCCATTTATAAATTTTAAAGGGAAGTATAAGAAGTTATGCTAAAATAAGATAAAAACCACATGTGCAGGTGGTAGTTTAGAGCACTACTTTAAGTGACTGTCAAAAGAGTGATAAGTAAAGATTGGAACAGTAAAACCCGGAGAAAGGAGGAGAAGTATCCCAAATTTTTTAAAAGTTAAATGGTCAAAGAAATTGAAATAGAGGCACTTGGGTACTAAAAGGGAAAATTTAAAAAGAATTATCCAAAGTTTTTTAGAAAAAAAGTAAAAAATTTTTTAAGGACGAAAGTTTTGCTAAGAGGGCGAAGAATACAAACCCTAGAAAAATAAAAAATAAATTTAAAATAAAATAAAAAAAAGTTATAGGAAAAGGCTGGTATGCCCTATTTTTGACAAATGCCTATAAGGACTTTTAGTCAAAAAAAAAGTTAAGCAAAACCCTCCCTTTTTTTTTTAAAAAAATTTTAAAAAAGGTTAAAACCCCTAACCAAACCTCCTTTTTTTTCTCTTTTGCAAAACCCTGAAAAACCCTTCTCTATTACGCATAATTTTGATTAAAACTTGTCTTTTGTCTAAAGGTTGGGATTTTATATAAAAGAATGAAAATAGAAAAGAAAAATAAGGGTTTTTAGGAGTTTTAATATTTTTCTTTGAAAATTCATTTTTCCCCCAAAGAGGGTTTAACCTAAGGGAAATTTGTTTTGCAAAGATTTAAAAGTGGGATTTTTAGCTTTGTGCATTAACTAATCAAGGAACTGTTAGATTCATAAACTTATGGTTGTCCTTTGGTTTTTTGGATTTAGATTTAATTTTTTGGTTTTGATTTTTTTAATTTTTAGGGTTTGGGTTGTTGATGAGAAAAAGGGTGGGATGATGTAAAATGGTTAAGTGAGTTGGATTGGTTTTAGATTAGTTAAATGGGTTTTGTAGGTAGAACTCTTGAAATTTCAAAAAATTTTGAGGTTGTGGTTGCAAAAAGAGAAACGAGTATTGGGTTTTGGAGGGAATGGCCCATCAATGCATGCAGAATTGGCTTCCATTTTAAGCAAGGAAAAAGGAGCTTTAGAACCCGGTTGTGGTGTACTCGAACCGACTTCCCATTCTTTTGGTTTGCCCCGTTCTATTCAATCGCTTAAAGATTTAATAATGGACTACCAAGTTGGATCCCCTATATCTTTTCCTAGGTGTTTCCCAAAGGGTTTTCAAACCCAAGTCTAAAATTTTCCTTTTTCAAAAAATCATTAGGATGTTTTTTAAAGATTTTTACCAGCCACATTCTTTAGTTTTCTAAATTTATTGGTTTAGGAGTAAGAAGTGTAAGGGATTGGTTTAGTTCTAATTTTAAAATTTTTTCTTGTAAAGATTTTAGTACTCGTTGGTTCAAATTCTGGTGTTGTTGTGTTTTTTAGATCTAAGTATGGAACTTATTGTTGTTGTGCTTATTTTAGGGGGAGTTTTTTCATGTAATAGAAACAAGCAAACTTAGACTAAATTTGTAAGTATTTTGTTCCTTTAACTCCTTTTGGGAGGGTCCAAATTGGGGTTTATGGGTACTGGTAGTGTATGCAATTCACCTTTATGGTGTTTTATATTAAAATAAATAGTTTGATTTTGTGAAAATGTTACTTAGGTAATTATAAGACCACACCCAAAATTGTTTTTGTATATTGTTACTGGGGCATAAATTTTTTTAAGTACTTTAAGCACTAGGGGTTGTTTGTTTTTGGCAATAAATAAAATAAAAATTATGTTTATTATTTGTTTATTTATGCCCGTATGTGAATTGTTACTATATATACATGCGATTTTTATTTGGTGTTGTACTAGGCATAAATTCCCCCCTAGGGATTACTTTTTTTAAAGTAGGTAAGGTTTATAGAGAATTCTAAGTTTTATAAGGAGATTGTTTATTTTATTTCTTGCAAGGCATTTGGGTTTTTTTTTACCTTGACGATGGGACCGGCTTTGCTTAAAAGTTAGATTTGTTTTATTAGATGTTGTTTGGGAGTTATTGATA
>JAMXBC010000681.1:0-15503 GCA_024138005.1 Lumnitzera racemosa | reverse complement strand
TATAAATTTTAAAACTTTATAAGGGAAAATGCTTATATAAGTATATTGTATTATGGGACAATAGTTTGCAGAACAGGAAATTTAAAAAAGCTATACCCAAGTGGTTATTGTAAGTTTAGACTAGAGCTTGAGCGGTTTAAAGTTATGTAAATTTATAGGACTATATTATAATCACCCATGGCCCCTTTTTATTTTAGGTTAGTTACAAAAGGGGATTGTTAAAACTTCTTCTTTTTCTAGGTGTAAATCCTATGGTTCTACCTCGCAGTTAAAAAAAATACAAAATCCCCTTAAATTTAAAAAGATTGATTTTCTATTAGTTGTACTTTTAAATCACTTTGTACCGTTTTTTAAAAATGTGTTAAAAGCAAAAACAATAAAAAAAATGTATCAAATCATGCAAGTGTTTAAAATTTCATAAATCAAGATATATTTTACAAAAAATAATGTATAGTTTTTGTATACAATCTATTTGTCATAAAAAAAAGGGGAATTTTTTTTATTTTTTTTTAAAAAAAAAAAAACAAAAACTAATGTACTCTAATTAGATGGATATTAATACCTTAACAACATTTTATTTAAAGGGAACCCTATAACCCCTTAAAGTGGTAGACCCTTAACAATCTTGCCAGCAAATGTTTTAGAACAGAAGTTGCCCTCACAGCGCTATTTTGATTTGATTTACTAAGGTATCCCGACTAACCCTTTTGAAGAAATGTTCACAAATTAAATTTTTTTTACTGATAAAAATTGAAAAAATACATATTAAGTTTTAAATTTAAAAGTAATGTTTGCAAGATTTTGAAAAATAATTTTACTTTATTTTTTAAAATATAAATTTAAAATTAAAGATTAAAGCAAGACCTAACTTCAAAAGTGTAACCTCTTCGTTTTATTTCTCATTCTCCCGATCCATAGTTGTGTTTTTGGTAGTTATAAAACTTCCCTAACTGACTTTCAAAAAATGTCTATAGGGATGTGAGTAACCAACGCTCAAAAAATTGGGGGGGACATAAAACTACACGGTAAGTACAGGGAGGGTTTTCAATTGTTATTTAAATGCAATGCAATAGTGAAAGCCCCTTATATAAATTATTTAGTTTTGTGAGTTAGTTTATACTAGTTCTAATTAGTTAAAGGGTTTAGTAACATTTAAGGTTATGACTAAACCCAGGCTTGTGCAATGGAAACCGTCCCTGCTAAGATACCTTCGAATCTACCCTTTTCTTTGCTAAAACCCCCTTTCTTATCCCCTTAGTTCGCTAAGGTGAAGAAAAGATATTTGCTTTAGCGCTATTTCTTTCGAAAGGGTTGTATTTGGCCGAAGAACCCAAAAAAATACCCTTAATGGGTCGAATGCCTATCCAATTTTTGACCCACAAGTCAATTTTAATTAAATCCAGTTTAAGGTATTCAATCTTTTTACATGAAACAAACATTACAGTTAAAGCATCAAACGAAAAACAAATTTTTCCTGAAATCGCATAAAAAGCTGTACACAATCAAATATCTAACAAATTAACCCCAAATTTTAATCTTAAGTTCCGAAAGTATAAAAAAGCACTCCGAAAAATAGTAATTATTAATCCTAAATTACTTGAAATCCGTTTGTTAAAACAAGTTTGATGTAGGTCGGATCGCCCATGCTTATTTTTTATAAATATGATTTTTTATTTATATTTTATTTAAAAAAGCTTTAAATCTTTTTTTTTTTTTAAATTATAATTTTTCAATTGTTCAGTTTTATTTACCTATAACAAACTACTTTATTTTTTTTATTTGTAAACTAGGAATTCCTCCCAACCAATACATGAAATTTATCTAACTATATTAGGTATTAAAATTCTTATTTAGCTCATAACAGTATTTCGATTGTACAGCATACTTTATCCTAAATTTAAAAAATCGAATTTTTTTTCAATAAAGAAAAATTACATTTTTCCTGATTTCTTAATTTTACATTTAAAAAAAAAATTTATATTATATTTTAATATTATAAAATTACAATTAACCTAATATTTTTATTTATTTAATTTCTTATATTAGATATTATGCCTTATTTTTACACATAAA
This sequence comes from Lumnitzera racemosa, assembly GCA_024138005.1. Classification (NCBI taxonomy): domain Eukaryota; kingdom Viridiplantae; phylum Streptophyta; class Magnoliopsida; order Myrtales; family Combretaceae; genus Lumnitzera; species Lumnitzera racemosa. The sequence goes on along the minus strand of JAMXBC010000681.1, from coordinate 13,430 downwards.
AAACCTATATAACATCTCTTAAAGCCAATTAATATCTTCTTTTCCAACCAACATTTTAGGATGCCTAAATGTATACTAAATCAAAATTTTTATTAAATTTAACATTAAATCACAATTTAAGTCTAAAAATTACCTTTTATTGATGATTTTAAGGCCCAAAAATTACTAAAATTTTGGGAAACAAATTTTTTATGAAAAACTCTTCTTTGCATTGTAATATATATCTTAAGCAACATATATAAAAGTTTTAGGCTCAAAATTACATCATTAAGGTTATTTAAAATGAAAGAAATAATCAACCTGAATTTAATGATTTTTTAAGATTAGTATATCTCGGGACCTAATTTTATCTAATTGAAAAATTTCCTTAAATATATATACAAAATATCCCAAATACCAATTTTCATAATTTCTCATTATATTTTAATGTTTTTAATAAATTATACAAAATTGGAAGAGAATTTGAACTCATTGATCGAAAGGCTTCACAACCTTGAAATTCTTTCTTTCATTCTATGGAATTATCTTCTACTGAAGCTTCTGATTGGTTTTTTCCAATTAAGTTTCCACTCCTTTTTTTTTTATGAACCTTTAAAAAGCTGAGATGTGAAGATTATTGTTAGAAATAGTTAATTAGGATATGTTAAATACAATGGATGGGTTATTGAAAGTCCATTGATGGGATGTAAAGTAGTCAATGAGATTCATGAATATTGATGGAAATTAATTCAATTTTTCAGTAAAATAGAGATACTGTGAGTTGTTGATTGAAGATGAATGAAAAAAAGGGATTGCAACTTAGTGAATGTTAATGAGAAACTTTTAGTAAGAACAGAAAAGAGAAACCATACCCTAATAATATGACTTATATTAGAGATGTTATTAGAACTTAATTTAGGAGTAGATCCTATACAAAATGAGAATGTGGTATATAAAATGATAGTTAATGATGGTATTGAGGAGTATGATAATGATAAGGTATATGGAATGATTATGCTTTTGATTTTCCTATAGAAAATATGGAGCAAAAGAATCAACAAGTGAAAATGATAATGAATTTATTCAGAAGATAAATGTGTTGGAATTCTTATAAAAGAAGAATTGTTATTGGTTTATTTAAATGATGGATACAAAATGATAGTTATTTATGTTTTGGCGAGAGTTAGAATTGATCTTATGTTAGTTATTCATATATGGGACTCCTAATGATCTTTTAATTGATGTAATTGTACTTCTCAATGAAAGTGTATTTTTTTTTTTTATATATGTGAAAATGCAACAATGATCTACATATTTATAGTTAGGGATATAAAAGGACAGACGTGTTTGGGTAACTAATATTGAAAGTTCTTTGTGTCACGCCTCGAAGCGGCAAAGTCATAATAGCCCTACCATCTAAACCATTCTAAGATAGAAGTTGGCCTTACAACCGCTATCTTAGACCTGATCTATACAAGGCGTCCACAACTAACCGCTCTGAAGTAAACAGTTTGTAATTTAAATAAATTATTTACCTAAGAAAGTGAGAAAATATATATATATATATATATACACTATAATTCAGTTATTACATTATTCAAAAATGAAAAATTCTAAAATAAAAACTTAGACCTTAAGAATATATGTTTGTTCTTCAAATAATTTTTCTCACTTCCAGGATCCAGCAGTTGTTAGCTTCAGAGTAGTTGTTTGCCGCTTCTTAGCCAACACCAGTACAATGTCTATAGGGATGTGAGCAACCACAGCTCGGTAAGTTAGGATGGAGGACTTAAAATTATACCACAAATACAATAAGGTTATCAATCAATTTATTAGATGCAATGCATGTTCAAGCAAATGCCATCATACGATGTTGTCTGGCCCATCGTGAGATTAGAGAAATTGCGCTCGCTCTAATCCACGTTGAGGAGTTGCCATTAATGCAACAGCTCACGACCAAACCCAGGCTTGTGCTATGGAGACATAGTCCTCCCGCGATTACCTTCAAACTATTGACTTCACCCTCGCCGCGACTTCCTCTCATGTCACTTAGTTCAACTAAGGATGAAGAAGGGACCATTTTGCAATCCTGCGTTATCCCTTTGAAGGGGTCGGTATTTGGTAGAGAGTCCAAATTTTCCCCTTTAAATGGGGTTCCCCTTGTAAATCCGATTATGATTTTTTTTCGAAAATTTTTGGGATTGGGGTTTCCAGTTTAGGTTGATCAACCCTTTTTAATAAAAAAACTATACAATAAAGCCAAAAGGGACAAACAGATAAATATAGCATATCATAATCAATACATACCACATCCAACTATCTAAAAAGCACAATTTAACCAAAATTTCTTAACCCTTAAAAATACAGTAACGTATTAACCCCAAATTTTACCTCAATCCCCCGCTCGCTACTCGGGCCCGACTTGCTCGGCCATTTTTGGAACTTTCTCTAAAACCCAAAAAACGTGGTTTGGGTTTTTCATAAAAACTATTATGGTTTGGGGTTTTTTCTTTAAAGTTTAAATTGTTATGTTTTTTTTGGGGTTTTTTAATATGCCTGATTATTGGGTTTTGGGGTCTTTTAAATTTTTTTGGTTTTGGGGTTTAAAGTTCGGTTCAGTTTCCGAAATCGATTTCTAAATTTTGGTTTTTAATTCGATTTCTACGTATTATTTTATACTAAACCCAAAAAATTCGTTTAAATATAATGGAAAAAAAATCCATTATTTCCGATCTCTTAAATACCCCCTTAATTTTAAAATTTAGTATTTTATTTCCCCCGGTACATTTAAAACCCTTTTTTATTTGTACCAAATTTACTCCTAATGTGAAAAAATTTTTACATTTTTCCTAATTGTTTAAATTAAATTTTCCCTATAAGATTTTTTGCCCATTTTTATTATTATCTAATTTTAAAATTTTTATTTTTTAATATTTTCTTTTTTATTTTTTTTCCCAAATAATTGTTTTATTATGTTGATCACCTATTATGTATTTAATAAAAATTAATATTTTATTCCTCTAATTACCATTCCTAACATAAATTTATCTTTTTAAAAATGTCAAAATTCACCCTAAATCAGGTTTTAAAATCTAATTACCCCTAATTTAAAAAAATTAACTTACAATTTATATTTTTCCCTATTACTCATTTACTACATTTTTAAAACCTAAAAAAATTACATTAAAACCCCCAAAAAACACAAGTATCATATCCATGGGTTTTCCCTTTTCCAAAAAAATAAAACTTATTCTTTTAAATCGGAAATTTAACCTTTTAAATTACTTTTTTAAACCCCCAAATTACCTTTTTTATACCTCATTTTAAGGCCTAAAAATTATCTAAAATTTTTAAAAATTTAAAATTTTAAAAACGGGTTTTCAAAAGCACTGTTTTATATCATTTAATTGGTCTAAAAAAAAATTTTTGGGGTTCAAAACTAAAACCCCAAAGGTAAATTTATTTTTTAATTGAACATGCTGGGTTTTGCAGGATTTCTTAAGGCCCTTTATATCTTGAGATATATTTTCATCAAAATAATTTTTTTCTTAAAAAAATAAATACAAAAATTTTCCCAAAATTAAAAAATTCATAATTTTAAATTAATATTTACTTTTTTAACAAAATTACAAAAAATTGGGTGGAAACGGTTTCAGTTGGGGTGTCTCCGGCCACCTCCGGTCCCCGTGGCCTTGTAAACCCGGGTTTCAAAGGGTGCGGGCCCACTACCATGTGGTGGGGGTTTGTCCGTCTACCCCCAGTTGCTCGTTGGTGGGGGGGTTCCCTTTTAAAAGGGGCCCTAATTGCCACAGTTTTTCCTTTTTTTTTTCCCCCCCCCAAAAATTTTCTCTTAATTTTCCCCTTTTCCCAAATTTTTTTTTTTTTTTAACTGTCCAAATGAGTTTTTAAAAATTTTTTTGGGATTTAAAAAAGTTTTGGAAAAATTATTTTGCATTAGTTTGGGAAAAGGGACATTGTCCAAATCTTTTAAATTTTTTGACTTTTGGGGGTTGCCCAAATTTTTAATTGGAAATTTTTTTTTTATTTTTTCAGCTGCCGCCCAAATTCTGGATCATTTGATTTTTCTTATTTTTAATTAAAAATTTGAATTTTTTTTAAAGTATTTGTATTATTTTAGCACTTTTCGCGTATTTTAAGTAATTACCCCGGTTTTTTTTTATACCTACTTATAAATTCTTTTAAACAGTACAAATAAATATTTCTAAATTTTTTTTTAGGTCTTTTTTAAAATTTTTTAGTATACATAAAATTTTTTTTTCTGCGACCCTTAATTTTCGGGAATCCCTTTTAGAATTTTCGATAAATAACGATTTTCATTTTTAAAAAATTTGGGAAATTTTTATAGTCTTTTATTTTTTTTTTAATTTTCTTAAATTCAAACTTACGGGATCTTTTTTACAAATTATTTCAAAACTTTACTTTTTAATTTAGGTTTAATCGGATTTTTCCCCCCAAGGAACCTTAAAGTGACTGGTTGTGGGGTTACCTTTCCCATTTGGAAGAAGGGTTTGTGGAAATCGTAATATGAGATTACCATCGGTTTTAAGAACCCTTTAGTTCAAATGAGTAACCCAATTTTAAGGGACTTATATCCTTGGAGTTGAAAATAAGTGTGTTTGGAGAAAAAATAAAAAAGGGAAGTAAATTGGGGAATCTTTATGTTGTTTAAGGAAAAGGGAAATTTGGATTATTGTGTATTACTTCGTTCTTTTATAGGAGAGGGGAGGGTTTTCAGAATGGTACATGGGGAAAATGAAGAAAGAATATCAAATAAGCTATGATCAAATAGGGTATCCGGGAAATCCTAAAATAGTAGTAGAATGGTAAAAATTTTGAAAGGGGAAATTGAAATTAAAGCAAAAGTTTGGAGAGGTTTTGGTTTTTTAAATCAAAATTTTTCTTAGTTTTTCCAAGATTAATTTAGAAAAAAAAAACTTAAAGGAAGTAAATTTTTAAAAAGGACGGTTTTTTTGGGTATACTTTTATGTTACGTGATAAAAAATGTTGTTTTAAAAAATTATTTTTTTAAGGGATCCAAGTTAAAGGAACTGGGAGTTTAGGTTGTGATTTAGAGAAGGACTCTCACTCAATTTTTTAAATTGGTAATAAATCTGAAAAAAAAGGTTTGGTGGGAAAATTTCCATAATAATAAGTAAAAATTTTTTCAGGATATATGTATTTTAAAAAATGGACAAAATGTAAGTTTTAATATTATTTGAAGTTTTATTTCGTATAAGTTAAAAAATTTAGGGATAAAAGAGAATTAAAGGGGATAAAAATCTCATTACGTGTCGATTTAAAATTTATTTTGGAGGAAGGTTTTTAATAAAAAAAGCTTTAGGTTTCCCCTTTAAAGGGTAAAATTTTAAAAAGGACAGTTATTAAGGGCCCAATTGATGGAATTTTTGTTGATTTTTGCAAGTGAGAAACTGAAAAAAAATCCCAAATTTAAATTTTTGATCTATTAGCAATTATAAAGTTCAAAGCATTTTTGAAGTTTTGGTTTGTGGTTTATTTGAACTTTTTGTTTAAATTTTTAACGAGAACAAACCCATTTGGCTAAAGTTCTTTATTGGATATTATAAATGGGTTTTTAGGTTTTAAAGGAAGTTTAAGTGTAGGAAGCTTTTGTATCATAATTGTTGGGGACTTTGTAAATTTCCCTAGGATATCACTTATTTTAAAAACATTGCTTTAAACTGTATTTAAAAAATTTGGGAAAAAATCTCAACATCCCAATTGCATATGAAGATACTTGTTGTGAAAATTTTGATAACATTTTGATATAAAAAGTATTTATGATGGAAATTACTGAAGTTAAGTGGCCAAAAGTAATATCCCAAATTTAAAAAGAAGTAAAAACATTTAGGGGGAAAAATGTTGTTTTCCCTTAAAAATGAGTTATATCGGGAAAAAAGAACTTCAAATAGATATTTAAAAAGTGGTAAGTAGTAATGGGGGAAAGATGTTGCCAATTGTTCAAAAAAAGAAGATGTATTGAAAAAATTTGATTTATATTAAGAAACCCAATTACTTTATATGAGCAGTTGCAATAGGTAACCTAATAGAGGAATGGCAAATCAAAGATGGTCAATTCTTTGTTTTTGAGTTCTGTTTTTTTAAAATTTTAGTATATTCTAGTATTTTGGGTTTGGGTAAAAGAAATGAGTTCTTGAAATTTTCTATCTCTCTTAAGAATTTTTTGGGTTAAGAGTCAAATTCTTTTTTTCAAGTCAGGTTGAGTCAAACTGATTGATTACAATGTAAAACCATTCATTTAAAATCCGAGTTGGGGGAAAAGTCAAAAATTTTCCCAAAAATTTACTTCTTTTTGGCCCTTGTTTTTTTGTAGGGAAGAAAAAAAAAAAAAAAAAATTGAAAGCCAAAAACAACGGAAAAATCATTGTGAGGAGAAGATTTTAGTGAGGGGGAAAAATGAGGGCATGAGGTGAACTTAGAACTTATTTAAACGATCAAAAAAAAAACCCAAATTTTTTTGTAAAAAAAGGAACAAATAGGGTAAATCAATAAAAAAATTTTTAAAAGGGTTTTATAGAGCTCAGTTAAGTTTGATAATACGAGTAAAGGTTCCAGTGATGAAATAGATATGATTGAATTCAAGTAGGGAATATAAATTAAGGAAAAAAGATCAAATTTAAGGGAAAAAAAAAAAGAAGTAAAAGTAAGGTTCAGATAAAAAAAAAGAGGGAAACTTAATTAGAAGATATTCAAAGGCTTAAATTAGAAGATGTTTTTTAAAAGAATAAAAGATGAATTTAAAGGTCATAAAGAACCTTTTAAAAAATAAAAAAAATTAGGTTAAAAGTTTAAAAAAGTCGAGATATGGAATATGTAAAGATAAAATTGGGACGAAGGCCCAAAAACCTTAGGAGATATTGTAAAAAGAACATATCAAAGATGAAGCATTCCCCCGCTGTTTATTGATTATCAGGATGGGTAAAAGAATATAATTTTTTTTTTTTTGGGAAATTTTGAGTATTATGAAAGGAGTGTGAAAATAAAAATTTCTTGCAATCTGGTGTTCAGGGTTTGATTCATAAAGTTTGAGCGTTCAAGAAAATTGCCCGATTAAAAAAAAATTTTATGATGAAGTTAGGAATTTTTAGTAAAATTTGATTCCGATTTTGGTTTTAGGGAAATTAAAGTAATTAAATGATTAAATAATATGTTTTAAAATTTTTAAGGGGTTTTTCCCTGTTACTTATCGGAAAAAGTAAAACAAGTTTCAAAACTAAAAAATAAAATAGAAAAATTTATATCCCACACAAAAAATTTTAAAAAATTTAATTTAAAAATAATATTTATAAATATTTAATTTTTACTATATATGTTTTTTATGTGTGGGTAAAAAATACGGAAATTATTTTAAAATATTCGAAATAAGTTAAGATAATACTAGATAATTAAAAAAATTCATAAATTTTTTAAAAAAAAAATCAAAAAAAATTTTAAAAAAAAAGTGTGGAATTGCCCCAAAAATTGGGGCGGGGAAAGGTTGGGGAAGGAAGTTAGAAAATAAAACCAAAAAAAAATTAGCCAAATAGAAAGTAAAAACAAAAAAGAAATAATGGAATGAAAAGCAATTGGAAAATTAAGAAAAACCCTTAAACCCTTTAAATTCAAAAAAACCCCTATCAAAATCATTTTGGGCAATTTAGAATCAAGAAAATTAAGGAGGAGGAGGAAGGAAGAGAGGAAAAAACCAATTTTTCAAAATTAGAAAAAAATGGTATGTATTTGGGTTCCCTTTAAAAAGGGAACCCCACACCCCTGGGCTCCCGGAAAAAAAGGCCCACCACCGTTTGCAAAACCCCCTGCTTGGTGATGCCAAAAAATGGTGGGGTCACCCGCGAGGCTTTCAAACGGTAAGTTTTTTTTCCCTTTTTAAAATTTTTTTAATTTACTAAAAATATCAAAAATCATTGGGAAAAATTTTGAAATTTTGGGTTTTCCCAGGCATTTTTTTCTTTTTAAAAAAAGAAAATCAAAAACCCTTTTTTTTTTTTTAGGAAAATGTTATATAGGTTTTTTTAAAAAGCTTGATTTCAAAAAATTTTTTTTTGATTTTCAAAAAAAGTAAAAAAGGTTTTTTTCGAGAAATTTTTTTTTGTACAATTTTTTTTTTTTCCCTATGATATATTTAATTTACCCTAAAAAAATTTTTTTTTAAACTATTCGTTTAATTTTATTAAAATTATTTTTTTTGACTTTTCCTTTTTTCATATGAAAGAAATAATAGGGTTTTTTAAATTTCATTCCTTAATGAATCCCTTTATAATGATTGTAAAACCCTTTAAATTTGATTTTTTGGGAAAATTCAAATTTTAATCTTTAATTTTATTTGGTCATTTACCAAAAATTTTAAAATAATTTTTTTAAAAAATCGGACTTAAAATTTTTTATTTGGAAAAAAATTAAAATATATTTAAAATATCTTTGGGGACTTTAAAGTTTTGAAAATTTTTTAAACTTTAATTTTTGAGTATAAAATTTTTTTCCATTTGTTTTAGTGGAGTTTGAAAACTTTTGTTGTATGTATTATGCATAATATGTAGAAAATTGGGTTTTTTTAAAATTTTAATTTTTTAATTTAGGGGTTAAAATTTGATTTAAATTTTTGTTTGGTTTAAATTTGACATTTTTATATGTTTTGGGGTATGGGAATGATATATGTTGTGTTAGAATTGGGTTTTTTGAATATATAAGGGGTATAATAAAGTAATAATACTTAAAAATTTTTTTATATAGGAATTTTAAAAAGGGTAGAAAATTTTAGGTAAAAATTAAATTGTATTATAATATTGGAAAATAAAATAAAAAATAATTTTTGGGAAGGGGGAATTTGCGAAATAATATGAAAAATATTGTTTTTTCTCAATTAAGAGCTAATTTGGGAAATTTAAAATTTAAAAATATAGTGTTCCCTACTGTTGAAAAGCTGATTAGGGCTAAAAAGAAAACTTAAGATACCTAAATACAGTTAAAAAGAATTTTACTATTTAAACTAGAAGGAATTTTTAGGTTTACAAATAAATATTGTAATTAGAAACTAAAAAAAAGTTTATTCGGGAAAAGAATTAGGGGGTTAATTTAGAACCAGTTTGGTTATAAGAGATATAGAATTCGAATAAATTTAATAAAATCATAATTTTAAACTAAAATTTTAAAGAATTTTAAAAATTTTTTGTATATATGCATTGTTAAGGGGGTCATGTTAAAAAAAGTTTTTTTTTTAAATTTGAATTTAATTCAAAAACAAAATTTTAAAATTTAAAATTTTTATAAGTAAAATTCGAAAGTAAGTCAAAAATAAAAAAATAAAGGCTTTATCATTAAATTTAACTATAAAAAAAAAGGCTAAAAAACATTTAAAAGACTTACAAAAAAAAAGTAATAGGAAAAAAAAAAGGTAAAATAGAAAACCCAAAATTTAGAAAACCAAAAAATGTAATGAAATAAGAAACAAATTCGAAACCCAGTTGAACAAGGGAAGTAATTCTAAGATATTTAGACCTAAATTACTTTAAAAATAAGAAGATATAAAAAAAAAGGTTAAAATTTCAAATTTAAATTCCAAACAAAATATATCATAATTTGTTTTGTAGGAAAATAAAAAAACATTTAAATTATAAGGATTATCGGGGATGGCTTATGCCGAGTTGGCCCCCTTGAGGAAAAAAGGGAGAAGCTAGATAAGTTGAGATTAAAACTTTCCCATATTTCGAAGTACAATTTTTTAGTACTTAAAAATTTTAATTGGGACCTGGTTGTTTTGCTAGATTTGTTGATTGACGTTTCCCCTATGTGCTTTTTTTTTTGTTTTTTTTATATGTTCTGGTTGTACTTGGCTTGATTTGTGTAATTTTTTTGAAATAATTTAAAAACCTTAAAATTTAATCTAATTTTTTTAGGGATTTGAATTTTAAATTTGAAATTTCTAGCAATCATTAGGGAAAAAAATTTGGGTTTTTTGGGTAAATACTAATCTTTTGAAAGAGGGCAACGTGGGTTTGCATAATAAAGGGGAAAAATTTTTTTCTTTAGTCGAATAAGTAACGATGGGGGGGTGTAGCAAAAAGTGAAGTCAATTTTTTTTAAAGGTAGTCGGGAGGAGGCCCCTTGTCTCCATTGTATAAGGGTTTGGAAATTTTGGGCATTAAATGTTGCCCTAAAAGGGGAAACTCCTTTAACCCGGGTTAAATGGTGTAATTTCTTTAATCTCCGATAAAACCCGGGCAAGTCATGTGTTGCATTTGCTTGTACATGCATTGCATTTGGGTTGTACCCTGTATTGCATTTTAAATAATTTTGTTTATAACTTGTTTTTGTTTGATGTATTGTTTAAGCCTCTGCCCCAATTTACTAAACGGTTGGTTACTCTTTCCTTTTAGATATTTTTGGGGGATTAGTTAAGAAAAGGCCATATAATACCCTGAAAAATACCAAAATTTTTGGAAAATTTTTGGGGGAGTGAGGATATAAACTTTTCAGAAATTTAAATTTTACTCTTAATTTTAGATTTTATTTTAAAGCTTTTTTAAAAAATCAAATTTAAATTTTCTCAAAAGTTTTTGAAAAGGACTAAAAACATGTAAAAAATTTCTCAGTTTTTTTTAGTGGGAAATATATATTTTTTTTTGATTTTATAGGGGAAATTAAAAACGTTTAAAATTTTTAAACTGTTTTTCTTAAAAGCAAGTTAGTCGTAAATGTCTTGTATAGACGTTTTAAGATAAAAACTTAAGGGCAACTCTAATTTTTTGGAAAGGTTTGCTGGTAAGACCCGTTAGACTTTACCGCTTCAGGATGTGCGGTATCTTTTTTAATTTAATATTCTTTTTTTTTTTTGTAATCAAATTATATATTTTATTGGAAAAAAGTTTATGCAAAGTTCCCATGCATCTAAAGTTGTTTTTTTATTTTTATTATTTAAATTTAAAAAAAGGTATCTTAGGAAATTTTTAAATTTATTTGTTTTTTTATTTCCTCTTAAAATTGAATACTGACTTAACATGTATCAACTTAACCTTTTTTGTATCACATTTTTTAAATTAAATTTTTTCACTCTTATTCTATTTTCAAAAATTAAAAATTTTATATTCCCCTTTTTTTTTCAATGAATTAAAAGAGAACCCAAAAAAGGGAAAATGATAAAGAAGCAAAAATAAAAAAAAAAAATTGGGGTAGTTTAATTTTTATACTACTATCCCAATTCGAGTTGCATCGTTGAAATTTTGCGGGTGTATTATTCAAATGTTTGGGGCAACAGTAAATTCCCCCTTTAAAAGTGAATTGTTACTCAAAATTATCACTTTAATTTCCTTTTTTCCCTCTATTGACAAAGTGAGTAATTTACTAATCTTTTTTAAATTCTTCAAACCCCAAATTTACTTATTGCAAAATCCCTTTGAAGATTTTAAATTTTTGTTTAGCTAGTCACTTTAAATTTATAAAAAATTTGGGTTTTTCCCGATACAAAACCAATTTTTCTAAAATCAAAGTACATATAAGCAACAAAAGAAAATTTAAAAATTAAAATCAATTTTTATTAATAAAATAAATTTTATAAATTTCACCATTTAAAAAATTTTAAATTTTTGGCCCCAAAAAAACTTAGCAAGAACAAGCTTTAAAAAAAACTTACTGTAAAACAACCCGGGAAAAAAGGGAAAAAATCATTTAGAAATCTTAATCTGGGTTTCCCCCATACAAAAAAAGTGCCCCTTTCTCGCATGTTTGGGTTTTCTCTTTTTCAAAAATAGTTGATTAAGGTTTTTTTTTTTTTTTTTTTTCTTTTTAAATGGAGCAGGGAAACTTTGGTCACAAATGCCCCCCCCAAAAAAAAAACTAAAATAGCGCGTTCTAAATTTTCAAACGTTTTGGGTCCCAATGAAAAAGGGAAAAAGAGGGCCTTTGAAAGTTTGGTAAACTCATTTCATCGTCAAGGGAATTTTAAATTTTTATTTTTTAAAAAAATATCATTTAGTTTATTAAAAATTTTATTTCATTTTTTTAGTTCTGTTGAAAAAAAATAATGTTTTTATATCCCCCCTAAAAAATTTTAAGTTATGTAAAATTTTATTTTTCTTTGTTTTTAAATTAGTATAAATCCCCTATATGCATATCCAAGTCCTGAAAAATTTAAAAAAAAAGTTAAATTTTTTAAAAGATTTCTTGATAAGAAAAAAATTTAAAATTTTTGTTATAGGGAACTATTTTATTTAAATCAGGAAAATATTAACCCTTTTATTTTTCCCTTCATAAATAATTATTTGGGAATTTTAAAATTTGTGTGGAAAAAATTTCAACATGAATAAAATTTTTTGCTTTAAAAAAATTATGAAAAAAAATTTTTTACAAATTTTATCAAAATGATAATTATGAAAAGTAAATTGAAAAATCAAATTGTTTTTCATTTTTTTTTTAAAGGATTACTTTAATTTTCTAAAAAAAAAACCAAAACTTTTTGAATCCAAATTTTGTAATATGTTTGATTTGAGTTTATGTATTTTTTATTTATTTTTTTTGATTTCAAATCGTTAAAAGTCGAAAGATTTAGTTGTTAAATAAAGTGTTTCATCGTAGTTTGAAAATTATGGATTTTTTCTAGAGGGTTTTTTGGGCTTCATGAAAATTATCAAATTTAAGATTATTTTCAAAAGTTTTTTCCTCATTTGCCCTTTTGTTTTGTTGTATTTTAAATTTTTAGTTGCCTAATTTTTAACATAAAGACAAAAATTTGATAACTAAGTATGGGTGAAAATAATATTAAAATTAGAAAATAATTGGTTTAATAAAAATATAAAAATTTGGGAAAGGGAAAAAAATTTAAAAAAAGTTTAACCCCTTAGGAAAAATTTAATTTAGCTTAAGGGAAATTAAAAAAGTTTTTTGAGATGATTAGTAGTTTGATTAAAAATTTTAAAGTAATTTATTATCATTATTATTCCCAAATTTTTGAAATTAATGTTTAAAAAGGGCGTTTTTAAAAATTTTTCATTTTTTTTATATGTTGTAAAAGGGCAAAACTAGCCAAATTTGAGATTTTGATAGGTTGAAAAGACCCGATCGAGTCTAAAAATTTTAAAATTAAAATTAGAAATATTTTGTAAAATTTATTCGAAGTCGAATTTAAAAAAAAAAATAATAAAATTGGAGTTTTCAAAATTTTTTAAATTTTAAGTATAATCGTTTAAACATTAAAAAAGGGGAAAAAAGTAATTTTTAAAAAACTAATAAAAAACTAGAGATAGATTTTAGGTATAAAAAAAATAAAATTAAACCCCAAAAAAAAATAAATTAAAAATTAAATTTTATTATTTTTTGTAAAAAACCAAATTCTTTAATTCCTTTTGTTAAAAAATTTTTAAAAAATTATTAAAATTTAAATTTTTGGGTTTTTATATGAA
>JAMXBC010000680.1:0-15540 GCA_024138005.1 Lumnitzera racemosa | reverse complement strand
AAGAAGCTGGAAGCCAACCAGGGAGATGATAGGAGTGATACCAAGCTCCATAAGTTTTCCCTCTGTTACTGGCATAACCATTCGCAGCCAGTACAATGGATCAGAGGTGTCTGTTTTTGTATGTCAGATCTCACGTGCTCTTTCTATTGCCATGTTCCTGCAAACCTGATGACACGATACCGTACAGGGGGCATCTGACTCATCACCAAGAAGATGACAAGGGGACACTGCAAGTCATACTAATGCTGGTTGAAGGTCCCTTTGTCTCTGGGATTGGACTTCTGGAATGAGGAGGAGTGAATGGTTTCACGAGGTCGAGGAATCGTACTGCGTTTTGCCAGTCAGTCAATTGCTGCGCTTGGGGAGCTGCAGAAGCAGTCCTTGAGAGTATCACGGCCGCTTCATGATTGCAGAGGTGGATGTGAGGAGCTTCGATACGCTCCTCAAGAGTGTGCTTTGAAATTCTGCTCAGTCGTGGAAGGTGCGAACGCGCTTGGTAAGGGAAAAGGAGGTCGGAAGAAGCTGGACTGAAAGAAAGAAATGCAGTCAATGTCCAGAGAATGTCGATGGTCCCTGGGTAAATGTTTGAGATTCGGTGGTATTGAATTCACAATCCTGCCCATGCCAGGTGGCCTGCTGTGTTAGTACTAAACCCGGGCCAGCACAAAAGAAATGCCAAAAGGTCGTGGACACAGTTTTCCCCTTAGCTTTGGGGAGGAGACTCATTTGCTGCGTGTGCTGATCAATTGATATACCAGGGTATCAGTCTAACGCTGTGATGATTCATCCTGCCCATGTACACCTGTCCAGAACGCCGTGCAATGCATCTCATCTAGCATATGCCAAGACTCCAATCCACCCCTTTCATTGCCTGTAGATCTTTTATGCTGTTCCAGGAACAAGAAAGTAGAAATTTGTCTGTGGTTCCAAGTCGTATGAAGCTGGGAACCAGCCTTTGAAGGTCCATCCAAGTCCTTCTCGCTTTGTGATGTCCCCGGATCAAGGGAACAATGTTCTGCTTATCTTTCGAGCTCATCACTTAGTCTTGATGACGTCGACAGGACTGCAGACTGTTGTGGGGAACGAAGCGGCCATCAGTTTATGCTGTGAAGTGTGTGTATAAATTGTCACCATGCTTGTTCTCGCAAGAAACTCCTTCTTGAAGATGTCGTAGCTCGCCAACTGAGAGCGGTCATCAGCTTTGGCCCCGAATGCGTTTGGCCGACACCTCTGAACATGCTACCCAACCCCCCTCCTCTCGTACCATGCGTGTCAAACCATTCAGTGCTTTTCTGTAATTGCGTCTCTTCCTCCTTGGTAGTGCTGCGTCGTTCTGCATGCGAACGTTGAGGATGTCGGCTGGGTTGCCAGCAATACCGCCAAGGAAACCAGACACTGATGCCATTCCTACCAAGTGCCAAATGAGGGCTGTGAGTCGTCTGTGGTGAAGCTCTCCTTGAGCTCTTCGTATACGCCAAACCGTGTGGTGCTGTATGTGATCTGTCGTAGCAGAGACGCTGATAGCTACTTCTGTCAGCCATTGAGCCTTGCAGAAAACACCAACATACTCCTTGTATAGTCCAAGCACTCCATCTGTCTGAAGACGTGTACAAACATCTGTGTCATGTTCTTCCTAGCTCCTCCATTCTTCTGCTCTGCATCGGACCTTGACCTTGTCAGTGGTGGTGGGCTTGTGATGACGATCGATGTACCTTGACTGTAGCTTGTCAGCATTGCGCCATACATTTCGTCTTCAGACTCACTCAATCCAGTGGGTGCGTCACGCATGCTGCAAACAGCTTGCACTCCCTCCAAACCATAGCGGATAGTGGTTTATGCGCATGATCGTCTGCCGACTTCGTACTGGACTTCGACATGGCCTACTTCGAGGCATTCCTGGCACTCCAATTGTGCTGCTGAGAAGTTGTCGCTTGCGATCGTCGAACAGTGAAGGAAAGCAATCGCGGAAAAGCAGGCTTA
Organism: Lumnitzera racemosa; assembly: GCA_024138005.1. NCBI lineage: Eukaryota > Viridiplantae > Streptophyta > Magnoliopsida > Myrtales > Combretaceae > Lumnitzera > Lumnitzera racemosa. Next base: position 13,560 of record JAMXBC010000680.1, on the reverse strand, counting down.
TCCAGCCCTCTTTCGCTTGAAGATGCACCTTCGAAACGGACTTGCGGATTTTGTGAAGGACTGATGTCACAGCAAGCAGAGCCGCCATGCACGTCAGCCGCGTGACAGAAGTCGCGACCGGCCAAGCTCCTTCTTTCTGTACACTAGCTTCCCATAGCCAGTGCACTTCTGGACATTTGGATATGGGTTCATCGATTCATCAACACGAGCAGTCACAGATGGTGAGGCTGAGCTGCAGCAGTCGCACGCCCCTTGGCTCTGCCTCCTCGTTGAGGCATGCTGTCAGAAGCTTCAGCTGCAGCATCACAAGACAGAATGCTGAGCCAGACGCAGGCTTGACGATCGATGGCAAGACATATCCACCGATTATGGACGAATGTGCCTCAACATCTTCAGCAATATGGCAGACAATGCATCTCCAGCCAGCCATCCTATCTTGATGACAAGGAAGCTCATCGAATCAAGATTTCCAGGCTTCAAGAACCACAATGAATTCCTGCTGTGGTCACAGTCGAGCAGAACTTTGACAGTCTTGGCTTTGCTCAGATCATCCAGGAAGGAGCAAGGCAGACACCTACTACATCAACGAGAAGACGCTGCTGAGGACGCATACGACTGCACATGAGGTTGAGTCTTTGCGCGAATTCGAGCGACGGCTACACACTCTCAGCAGATGTATACAGACGAGATGCTGTCGATCGCAGCACTACCCCTTTTTCATCAATGGAAGGAGCCTCTGACGTGGATCGAGATGCGTTTGATTCCGACGAAGCATTCGCGAAAGCACATCATGGACAGCGTTGACGATCTGCCCAAGCACGATCTCAAGGTGGAAGATCCAAACCCTACCTTTTCCACGCAGAGCGCAACCCTTTTCAGTCACAGCACACCAGAGATTGCAGAAGGCCATCGCCACTATCTCAAGCGCTCGCTGAAGACATGGTGTCACCATCTTCACAGAAGCAGAAAGGCACTTTGGCAGCAGCAGGCCAAGCACGTGAAGGAGTTTGCAGGAGCCGCTCAGGTACGATGGATTGAAGCTTCTTTCCGCATACCTCGCCATCGTGGGAGCTGGAAGTCTGGTGGCATGGGACTGGCTGGAGGTGCTAGGCTGTGGTGTCGTTGATCAGAAGCTGCTCAAGCGAGCTGGTGTTGAGAACCGCATGGGCTGGGCATTTGGCATTGGCTGGAGCGAAACGCTTGCTGCTGTTCGGCGTTCCAGATATCAGACTCTTCTGGAGCAAGGATCGCGCTTCCTAAGCCAGTTTCGAGAGAGCAAGCCTATTCAGCGTTTCCAGCCCTTCAGCAATATCCATCAGCGCCAAGACACCTATCTTTCTGGCTGCCAGACGACTGAGGATGCTGTGTACACCGAAGGATCAAAGCCATCACCAGCTGGTGGTCAGCTCACAGACCTGCTGTTGGCGATGCTAAACCTTCCATGAGAACGATCTGATGGAGATTGCTCGCAACATTGCTGGAGACACATTGAGGACATCTCGCAGACAGATAGCTTTACACATCCGCAGACTGGCAGGAAGAGTCTGTCGTACAAGTTTGAGTATCGAAGCTTGGAGAAGGACGTTGCTGAAGAAGGAGGTGAGAGACATGCATAACAGCATTGTTGAGGAGTTGGTAGCAAAGCTTGGCATCACGCCGCGGTAAGGCATTGACTGGCATCGACGACAGCATGTCTGTCGTCTGTATACATATGTACACTACTCATCCTCTGATGTAACAGTTGTGTGTCTGCAAGACTGAGAACGTCTCGCCATCTGCATGTCCCTCGCTGACTCAGCGTAATCGATCGTCACATGTAATACTTCGAACGTCACTTTCGAGCGTTTCACTTTGCATCTCACCAACACCACACATGGCATCCAAAGAAAGCAGTGTGCAGGCTACTGGCGACCGCCACACCCAGGCCAACATCAACAGCACAGCGAGCGAGCAGGGTTGTCTCAGCACGATCGTTCAACAGCAGCCCGCTCTCAACACCACTCACATCAACAAGCAGACAGCGCCGACCCATCCTCAGCGCCACAGCAGCATCCTCAGCTCTGCCTGTGAACCCATCACAACCCACACAATCTCGCCGCACGATCTTCATCCAGACTGAAGACACACCGAACGTCGATGCCCTCAAGTTTCGCCCAAACCAGCAGATTCTGCCGATGACTTCCATCCTCCTTCGTCGAATACCTTTCGCCACGATCCACACTCGCCAGACCACATCCTCGCCTTGGCTGCACAACTCATGAACGTTGAAGGGTGTCACGAGCGTTTTCTACGGCAAGGACTACATCACAGTGACCAAGGACAGCGCTACACCATGGCCGCATGTTAAGCCAGAGGTGTTTGCGCTGATCACTGAGGCTGTGACGAGCGGTGCGCCTATTGTCAAGACCGTAGAGAAGCAAGGCTGGCGAAGGTGAAGAGGCGGGCAGGGCAGCGCATCTGAGGGAGCAGCGACGTATGCGCCAGAGACAAGAGATTGTGGAACAGATTGAGAGCTGCTGGAGACGAGGATCAGGCCTGCGATACAGAGGATGGCGGCGAATTGAGTTCAGAGGGTTCCATGATGGACAGGTCTGCTCAAGCTGCGTGGCGCATGCAGGACGTGCGACAGCAGTACGGTCACGCTAAAAGAACGGCATTGAAAGCATGCTGATGCACTACATTGAGGAAGTCAAGGGCGTGCAGCAGGTGCTCGATCAGGAAGAGGAGGTGCCATGAAGGAGTTTGCCAAGTTTGAGGAGAAGCTCAAAGGTGCAAAAGGGACCTGATGCTGTGGCAGCGACAGTAGGCAAGGGCAGTCTTGATCGCGCAGAGGTATAGATTGTGTGAATGAATGCATACAATGCAGAACCACCGAACGCCATCGCTAGTAAGCAGTCCTTTTCTCTATAAAGGACAAGTGATCGATAAGTCTGTTCCAGAGGCCTTGGCCCAAGAATGCTCGTTTCCTCATCTTCCCATTTCCGTCGCTCAATGCTTCGTCGTGCGTTGAACGCTCGCACAAACTTCCAAGCTTCTGTGTCTGCCAGATTCCATGCTTCGACAAAGTTCTTCAGCTTCATTTTGGCATTGCGATCTTTGCGCACAGGCGATTTGAGGAAGATCTGTGACAGCTCCAGTCGTCGAGCCTCTGCAGCAGCTCGCTCTCAGACAGCACTGGACCATCGCCGAATTCTTGCTTTGGAGGAGGTGGACGTCTCTCAGGACCTGGCACTGGCGTCTCTGACTTGCCACTCTTAAGCACATGCTGTCCTGGAAGCTGGAAGCCAAATAGCCAGTCGAGCTCAGCTGGATCGTTGTTGTCCTTGGCATTGATGATGTCTCTGCGTTGAGCCACAGCGTTCGTGACTGGCCGGCATCTGATGCTACTGCGTCCTTCAAGGTGAGCAGCCTTGCATATGCACTGATGCCGTGCCAAGCAGCTCTGCTGTCGCTGCCAGGATCCACTTATCTCGTGCTGTCTGCCTTCGCACGAACTTGGAGTTGAGCCCTTCTCGCTGGTGGAACAGGCAGTTCATGGTGTAGGGATGTGGTATCGTTGCGATGACGAAGATGTCTGACTGATTGCGGAAGACTGGTGGTGTGAGAAGCTGCAACGGCGAGCTAGCAACGCAAGTCTTGCAGCCATTGATGTTGGGGAGGACAGGAGTTGGGTATTGGCGACCAAGAGCACTGGAGAGGTTGCGCGCAATGTCGATGGCTGGCTCGATCATATGTGTGCTTCGCTGTGGTATTGGCTTAAGCACATGATGCCCATTGGGAACTGGTTCTGCCACATGTGTGAAGGTGACTGTTCATCAGTCGTGCTAGGTCTGACAGCCTTCTGGAGGATAGTGTCGTTGCTGAACTTCTCCTTGACAGGGGATATTTGTTGGCAATGATGTCGCCGCTGTAGAAGGCGATGGCATCAGCCTTCCTGTCCACTCGCAGCATGTCCTGTGGGATGGCATCGACGAAGTTGCGAATGTCCCTGATGCTCTTGACTCAATGACTGCTTTCACAGCCTTCTCGATGTCCGGCTTGGTGCCAACAAAGATGCCATGGCCAATGTCACCGAATCGGTGAGCTGTGAGAAATCTCCTCGCCTTAGGAAGTTGAGCAGGAATCGTCGTAGGTGGACATTGGCACTGCAAGCCAGTTGCAGAGAATACCAGTACCCATCGTGCTCCACGCCAGCCAACGCAGTATCTCATCTTCCACATCATGGCTAAGCTTCATTGCAACTGCCTGCTGATATAGAGGATTCTTCATAGCCTCGCCTCTTCCAACACCATTGGCTTGAACCTTTCGCCCACCATGCTCTTCTCCATATATTGACAATCTCCAACTCAGCAGCCAGCACCTTCTCATCCCTTCCCTTCTCTTTCGCCTCAAAGTATGTGTATATTCGCAGGTCTCGTCTTCTCAGGAGGCAGGACGCTCCTCTCCTCATCGTAGGTGACAGTATCGCTGAACGGATTGTGCCATTTGAAGTCTGTGAACCAGCTGGCGGTCTCCTGCCGAGCTGTTGAGCTGCTGGGCGGGTGGCTTATGCGAGGGCGTACCAAAGAGGTTCAGCTCATCTGGAATGCCGGGAAGGCGATCAGTGACAGCATCGAAGCTTGCCGTGCGCCTTGGTGTAGCTCGTCTCTGTAGGGGATGTAGTCTCGCGATCGTGGGTGGCCGAGAAACAGGATGCTGATGAAACAGAAGAGAAAGATGGTGCCGATGATCTGGAGCCGTCGTGGCAGGTATGAGCAGGGATTCCACCTGCGCGGCATTTTGCGATCGACAGAGAGGGAGCTGTGAGACAAGATGATGTGTCAAGTCGACATGAACGAATGTGTTGATCTAGCGATCATGGGAGTGTGTGTTTGCCGTGTGTTGACGTCTGGGTATCATCTGTGTCGCTCCTGCCGCAGCTGCGCAACTCTTCTTATTAGCCAAGACGATCGATTGCCAAGGATGATACCAGGAACATCACAAACAAAGAAGACGGGTGATGATGATGAGGCATCCAGGGATGAGTATTCGAGCACAGCTGAATGATGTGCCAGTAAGTTAGATAACCTTACGCCTGGCGTCAAGCTAAACATTTGATGCCGGACCTCTACCCAAGCAGCTTTCCTTTGTGATGCATTTTAGCGAAGAACCTTGACCCTGCTCCTCGATCAAGCAAGGACCACTTCACTGTCTGTTGTGCTCACTCTCGTAATGCCCCTCCTTCTCCATCTTGTCGACCATCGTCTGCTGTTGTGCTATGCTGTCTGTCATCGATCATGTCTCAGCCTTGCTTGTGGCATGCTCAGAGCGTGGCGATGTGGTGCGAGCCAATGTTGCTCGCTGCTAGGGTCAAGATTGTTTCTCCAAGCTGTTGAGGCTTATGCCATGCGATCAGGGTGTCATGGAGACCTCTGGAATGTGCTCAGCTTGCTTCTAAGATCTGCAGCAGCCACCAAGGAGATGCTGACTGCCGGTTGCCAGAATATGGGATCTTGATGTCTCGCAGCAATCCCTGCAATGTCGACACGGCGTCTTCGATTGTGAGAGCTGTGTGCACCTCAGTATCTGGATACAGCTCCGATAGGATGGTCTTGTACATCTGCCAGAGAGCATGTACTTCACTGATGTTGTCCACTGTGCTAGTCAGTGTCACACACCATGACGAAGAATGACGAACTGACCAGGGCCGCTGAGGTGTATGTGCTGAGCACAACAGCCTTGAGCTGCACGCCATAGTCTTGCAAGGACTTCAATAGCTCCCTCAAGACCTCTCGTCCGTCTCGTAAGTCAGAAATGTGGCTGAAGACAAGCATTCTGGAAGCTTGTCGCTGCATCTTGTCAGTCGTCACAGGTTACACAACGATTCTTTGCAGGAAAAACCCTTTCGCAGTGGACGTGACCCTGGCAAACCACTGCGCAGCCTTGCTCATGCTCAGAGTGTTGTGCGCTGCATCCAGGTACCACTCCTCCTGACCATGGTCAGATGCTGGAAGCGCCCAGGCCATGAGAAGTTTGCTACAGCCTTGGCAATGTCGTCTGACGAAAGCTGCTGGCTTGGTCGGACTGACTCGGAGCCATGCGTTGACTGCAGCGATGGCCACACTGCAGTTGGTGCGCTGACATCTGCTGGCAGTAGCGCTGCTGTAGAGGGTGGCAGCAGATCCGACTGTGCTACCTCAAGCTCGACACCCTTCTCCTTGGCCCTTTCCACAAGCACAGGTGCCGCCTCGTCGTCCTGTGGCACTGTGATGGCGGCGGCTCTTTGCTTGAAGATGCCAGCCTTGTGCCAAGCAATGTTGCTGAGCTTGGGACCAAGCTGAGCAACATGATCCATGCCAAGAGTCGTAATGGCTGTGACGACAGGCTCTGTATGAAGTTTGTGGAATCGTATTCGCCGCCATGGTTCGTCTCGAGAATGCCTACGTCAACCTTCTCTCGTAGGAAGGTGTGTAGTGCCAAGCAATACCATCATCTGAAGGAATCGTGGCTGCCGCTCAAGCCTTCCATCCTGGCTTGCCTCCTCAAGCATTATGAAGATCAAAGAAGTATCCTGCGAAGCTCTCTTCTGACAGCTCTCAAGTTGATGCGAATGTAGTCAAGGACTGATGTGAGTGCTGGACCAGTGTACATGCCTGTCTTGCGAGGAAAGCCAGTGCGCAGCCATGATGTCGTAGTAGCGATTCTGCAAAGGCACATGTGCTGCCCTTGCCTTTGTACCTGCCACATGGATGATCTTCAGTGCCTTGAGATCTGAAGTCTTATGTCCAAGCATTTCGAACCACTTTTGGCATGCCAACGACACTGGCCTCACCACGAAGTCCAGGCGTAGCTCCAGGGTACGGCATATCAGTGCCAACGATGTGCGTCGGCCTCGCTGCACGTCTGCGACTGCCAGAAGTCGCACGGCATCCTTGAAGGAGCCTGCCATGCTCGGCATATCGTCGTCGTGCCGTTTATGGTCTCCATTGACTGCTCATGTTCGTCGTCCAGCTCGATCGCAAGGCTCTGCCAACATGACTGCCCACTCTCAGCTTGTGTCGCCCTCATCTCCGGCACTGCTAGTCATCGTGCAGATAGTCAAGCTGTGACAGGTCGCATGTCGCTGGCAGTATCGTTGTGCCTGATCCAAGCATTGACATCCTCGTCCACGCTAGGCCGACTTTGTCAGAATCGACGTCTTCTCATTCTTCAGCAGAGTTGACCTGTCGTTGTCGCAGTCCTCGTTCTTCAAACAAGTGTTTATCCGACGCCTGCCTGCACCGATCCTTCCGCAGTGACTCGTGATGGGTGCGAAAGACTCTGCGCTTGATGGTCTGTGATGTACCTCACCCACCTTCTTCCTTGAGCCTTCTCTTTTCCATCCACTACACAACATGGCCGCCTCTTCCTCACATGCAGGTCGCACCACAAGACCAGATCGCTCGCCTGAGTCTACGAATCTGTTGCAAGACGAAAGCTGCAGCTCGTGTGCTGCAAAGTTTCGAGATGCTGCCTGGTACTCCTTCAACCGCCGCGAGGTATATCCATGCTCTTACTGACATTTGACCTCTCTGACAGTCGACAGTCGCTTCAGCAGACCCGTCTGCACTTCCAGAATATAGTAGCTGGCTTCAGTGATGCTGATGAAGCCGCTTTGGTGGATTGCCAATGGCAATGCGCAGAGACAGCATGACGATAGACGACACAAGTCCAGTAAAGGGAAGGAACGATCAAATGGTGTGAATGTCGATGGCTCAGCAAGCCTGCTCTGGCAGTCCTGAGGAAGAACGAAAGATCGCGCAGCTGGCTCCTCTCGCGCTGGCGAATCCTCTTCGAAGAAGAAGCGCAAGAGCGGTGTGAGGTAGGGGTCGTACTCTGCAGAGTGACGTCGCCGTTGTCTGCTAGTCGCTATTGTTGCTCGCAAAGTCTCAAGGCAAAGATGACAGCTTGTTGGTGCCCCTCACCTGGCTTCAGGCATCTTCCAGGCAGCACCAAGGACGTCCACGAGCATCGCAAACCTGCATACATGCTCAGGATCTCCGCACAAGTCTCTACAACTACACCACAGCCAGAAACTGACTTCACTGCCTATCTCTGGTAGCATCCGCAAATGGAATCTGTGCCAAGCTTCTCCACACTCACCTCACTTCTCTGCGCCACGCCTCACTACACACTGGTCTGCACTCCGCGCATGCTCTACTGTGTCTCAACATCACCTACACCTTTCGAAGCATGACGCATCCTCAATAGCAAGCCTCTGCGCACAGTCACAAGCAAGAACCACGACATATGGCAACGCACGTGCAATATCACAATATCAGGGTGGCTGGGACAATAGCAAGACACGAGTTATGGCACAACGCTCCTATTGAACAACTCAACCTCACCTCATCTCTGAGCAATCACAGCGCTGCATTCTAACTACGCAGAGCAGCCTCCCAGCCTCAATATGGAGCCTCTTCAAGAGCTGTCACCAAACCTCCAACCTCACCACGAAGCAATAAAACCATGATCTCGCACTGAAAAGTGATCTTCAGATCTTCTTGCTTCGTTTCCTTCCACAGCTACAGCAGTACGCCAAGGTTCCACGACAACTACCGACCAACTGCTAGCTAGCACTCCTTCACCGCAGCCGGTCTGCCCCATTGTACCATATCGAACGATACTGCTGGCCAGTTCACCTAATCCTCCATCTTCTCGCCAATCTCACAAACATCAATCTCACTCAGTCTTCACCTCCATACCTCAGATCCTCAACGACAATGAACGTCATGTCCACTCCAGAGACTGAGGTCGACCCAACCTTCCGCCGCTTGTTCTCCTGCGATCGACCAGCTCACCAGCACCATTGGCCAACCAGTGGCATCCTCGAGATCGAGCGCTGCGACACTACTGCCTCTTCTGCACCGGCAAGAAGGCCAAGAAGCACTGGTCCTCAGCCTGGTTCCTTCGTCGCCACGTTCGAGACTTCCACGTCGCCCACAGTACCCAAGCCTCATCGTCGCAGAGGTGGAAGGCAAAGCCAATGGGTAACACACGACCAACGAACAAGAAGCAGCGAGCTCCAGGTTCCAACAAGAAGAAGGCTGGTACAAAGAAAGACAAGAGGCTCGCATTCGCAACATGCAGTCTGCTCTGTACAACTCTATCGGCAACAAACAACCTCGCCACTACCTCCATGAGCACCACTGAGAACACCAACACCTCTACAACCTGCACGACTTCTTTGGCAACGCTGGTCAGTCTCAGTCTCCTATGACACAGGCAGCACCTACACCGACGACTCTCTATCCTCGCCAGCCTTCAGCACAGCGCTTCTCAGTCCCCAATCCAGGCCTACACAGCATCCATTGGTTCTCAGCCATATACGAATCAGTATTCGACACCTCATCCACTCTCGACAGGCCTCCAACAACCTTCTCACTCATGTTGGCGGCTGGCTCCAAGCAGAGTCTTCTCGCACCCAGGCTCCAGCACCTACAGCAGTCTGTTTCCACACAGCCAGTCAACGCCTCAGACGGCGACTTCACATTCGACAGCAACGTCATGGCACAGCTTCTTGGCAACGACAGCTCCATCAACATGCTCGCACAGCCAGTCGACAGCGCTCCATTCACTGGCTACGTCGCCTCTCCATCTCCTCCATCTCAGCAGATGTTCGACACCAACATGCTACTCCTCAGCCAGAGCACACCATCGACCCATCTATCCTCTCGAGCCCACAGCAGTCCTTCAGCAGCGGTACTGCTAGCAGCATTGCCGATGGCATGAGCTTCGACAGCAACGACACTTCTGCCTCCACTTCGACACCTCCAGCGAGACCATTCCATTCCCAGCATTCTCTCAGAGGTGGCTGATTCGCTCTACAACCATACGTCGACGACGACATCTTTGGCTCAGACCTCATCGACTTTGACACTCAGTTCAAGGTCAACGATCCAACTCTTCCATCATTCGGCACATCTCTCTTTGAATGAAGAGCTCCAGCATCACGATCCCTGCTGGTGACCTCATCTCTTCTGGCAGGCTTTGTTCTTTCGGCGTTCGCATACAGGTCTGCGTCTCATCGGCGTTTCTTCTTTGGTTTCTGTAACAGTAATGGCATAACGATAAGCATACAGTGGTGTTCAGCATGGTCAGGGTTGTTCTATACATGGGTCTTGCTTCATTGAGCGTTCTAGCATGAAATAGCATAGCATACGGTAATAGTCTACGATCATTGATTGCTCAATCTCATTCTGTGTCTCGCTGTCGCTGTCATTACAATACAAAGTCATTGGGATATCACTTTTCAGGCTGTCCAGTTGATCTTCAGACCTGCGATGGCTGTCAGTATTCACCCGTCTTCACTGCTGCTGTACTCACTGGTAGGGAATGGGAAGAACATCTCCCAATCCTCAGTCATGAAAGCATGGTAATGGTGTGACTCTGGGAACATGTCCTTGTCTCCAGGCACAAATTCCTTCAGGATCTTCTTGACACAGCTCTTCTCCTTCCTTGCTCCCACGGCAATGTCAGCTGCCTTGAGGTTGTCAAGCTTGCCAATGACCTTCAGCATTGTCGTTAGAGCCACTCTGGTCATTGGCACACCAAGACACTGGTGCTCACCCCAGCCAAAGTGCACATAGCTGTTGAGATCTTGTGAGGTCGACCTTGTCTGGGTTAGGGAAGGCCTTTGGATCTCGTGAGACTGCCTTGAGGTTGACCATGACGATATCACCTGCCTTGAAGTCGTAGTCGATTGATGACTTGCCATAGAATGGATTCTCGTCAGTGATCTTGACGTCCTTAGTAGCTCTCCTGAAGACACCAGTCTCGCCATTGAGACGAGAGAACTCCATGACGTAGTGCATCAGTGTGTCGAATGCCTCTGGTGTGTCCTCCTTGGCAAGCTTGTTGATGTGTGGGATGTATCTTGGCCCTCAGTGAACATGTAGTCCAGCACCTGACCAAACAGCTGACCCTGGTTGGCAACCATACCAGCACATGTACCCATGATGTTGCCCCAGACTAGATCAGTGACATCCTTGTTGGCCTGGCATAGCTTGGCATCATGTGAATGCCGTAGTCCTTGAGTTGCTGTTCGTTGGACGAATCTTGGCAATGAGATCCTCTGCCAGCTTGCCAGTCTTGTGGATGGCATGACCTGCTTCTCAACGATAGCACCAACGACCTGTGTGAGCTCGTAGGCTGTCTGACGTAGGCCGAATGACTTTGGTGGGTCGACATCGAAGAAGACGCAGATGAAGACTGCAGCGAAGATCAGGTACATCTCTGTCTCTGTGAAGAGACCGTGAGGAAAGTCGTCAGTCTTGAGAGGCAGGCTGAACAAATCTGCTGCAAAGTGGACATGCACCTTGTTGGTCACCTCACGAATGATGTCAACCTGTTGATCTTGCCAAGCTTGAAGCTCTTCTGCTTGAGCAGACGGGTCGTTGTCTCTTCGTAGAAGTGCTTGACTGACTCTAGCCACTTCTCGTTGCCCTTTGGAATGGCTCGTGAGGAGCCGCCAAGGTAAAGAGCATTCTCCATCAAGGCTCTGCTCTTAGTGTTGAGTGGCCATCTCCTGCAAGCATGAAGTTCTTGGCAGCTGGGTGCATCAAGAACTCCATAGCCTTACCCCATGTGACGTTGAAGGTCTCCTTGTCCTCCATGATCTTCATGGCTGCAGAGTGTGACATGATGATAGATGGATGTGGATGGACACAGGCTTGCTGTGATCATACTTGTGGTCCTTCTTGAGATCCTTGAGGATCTTGTGGTCTCTGATGGGACTGTCATTGGTAGTGAACATAGATCGATGCTGGTCGTAGTTGTTTGGCAGAGCTCGCAAGAAGAGCTTGTAGAAGACGCAGCCATTGTCAATAGCAAGATCTGAGCTTGCTTCTGTGAAACCCCAGTTCGTCAGAGCGGCAGGAGAGTACGAAGTTGTGTAGAATCGATCCCCCTGACCAAAGCGACTGCATCAGCCAAGACACCACGGGAGACTGTGTATGATGGGCAAAGTCCAGAGCCAGGGAGCTTGGGTTCCTTGGCATCCTCAATGACCAGACCAGGATACAGCTCGACATGATCAGGTGTGTCGTAGAGGTGCTTCAATGCTTCTGAGACTTCCTTGTTGTTGTGATCTCTTCGAATGTGCGATGTGCCTTGAGGCCGAAGTGAGCTCTGAACTCATTGAGGTGGCCAGCTGCCAGGTACGAGCTTGCATGATGCCAAGAACTTCAATGGCTCGCAGACAGATTGGCACCTGCTGTGGTCCCATGGCATTGCGCAGTCCTCAATGCTTCAGTGAGGATCTTGGCAATGTCTCTCCTTGTAGCAGCCCTTGAATGGTCCAGATGGGATACGCTCAAGCGTCTCCCTCTTGAGAGCAGGGTACTTGCGCTGGTATGGCTCCTGGCTTTCAAACTCCTTCTGCATCTTGCCAAGCTCAACACTAGTCCATGAGGGTCCTCGCTGAAGTCCTTGCCCTTCAGAACTTCGTTCATGAACTCCTCAGTCCAGATTCGTCCGGATGACACACTGCTGTGCCATCTGTAAATGAGGTTGAACTCTGCTGACACCTGGTTACCTGTGCCAACTGGAGGACCGCCTGGATGTCTTTTCGTGGGTTGAGCTGCCAGTTGCTGTCTGTTCTGTTAAGGTTGAGGATCACACGAACGTAGTCGATGAGAATGATGTTGATGTAGAGACCACAGGTGATCAGACGACCTGTCTGGAACAGGTGCTCATCCTGTAGGTTGCGTGGTGTGCCGTCATGCTTGTCGAAAGTCTTGTCAGTAGGATCGAACCTGTGACCTTCGTTGATCGCTGCAAGATTCTCAACAACCCAGTTGTGGTATCTGTTGAACATGATCAAGATGGCACCAACACCAGGAGGGAATCCGATCAGGCGGGTTTCTGAGAAGCAGTCGGGTGGATCTTACCACCCTCAAAACGTCTCATACGCTTCTGCTCAGCCCAAGTACTGCCATATAGTGGTGCCAGGTCCAGATATGAGGATGTGCCAGAGAGCTTGAAGTTGACATGATCGTCTTGAAGATATCGTGGATGATGATCGAAGCGAGATAGAAGAGCATGCTGGAGATCTTGTTGGGATGCTCTGTTGCCTGCTTCGTGCCATGAGAGTGTCGAACAGCACACTAGGGTCTGGTAGGTTGCCAGGCTGCATCGTCTTGGTGCCACAGTCCTTGCATATGGCATACCAGCAGCTCCAACGTTCGGTCGCTCAAAATTGTTCATGCTGCCATCTGGCTGCCTGTACATGTACTCTGTAGACATGAGATCCTGTGGAGGATGCTGGAGGTCACCCCAAAGAGCTGTGAGGAAGCCATCTGTGAGCTTTGTGCGTACTGAGTCGTCTGGCAGCTTGGCAGCAGCCTCAATCAGCACCTCCATGAGGTACTTGCGATCGTCAATCGGCTCTCGCTTTGAGATCTTGCTCACTGTCTCCACCAGCTGTGATGTGGTCCTGATGCCCATGCGGTGTGCATCCTTGACGATGTCCCAATGTCGTGATCTGCTTCTGAAGGCCAGTGACAGGCTCCTCTGCAAGCTGAGAGCCATCGCCCCGTCTCC